>RQTK01000023.1:311127-323738 GCA_003991915.1 Elysia chlorotica | reverse complement strand
AAGACGGATTTCTCTCTCCCAGAGAAATTTTTTTAAAGAACTGGCCAACACCGTTTTAAAGATAAGTTTTATATTCTGCCATTAACTAATAGTTTGGTCTTAAATGCGTTGAAAAAGACTTTTGTTTTATATTTTTGCGGTTCATGTTATTTTTTTTTAGTTAAGTAAGAGTTTCTGTTTTTAAGCGGACCTTCTTTATTCTCATTGTGGAACTGTATATTGCCATTTTATATTGGAATTTTCTAAACTCGACTGAATAATTTATTCTTTTTTCTTTTGTATCTTATAATCGTTACATGTGTAATATGTTGACTCTTTATTGGCAAACCTACCCGATATTCAGCTGTAATGTTTCCTTGTGCAGTCGTCTTCGATAGCTCTTCCAGGGTTTCTATTTCGGAATGCAGATTTTCGGCCTCTTTCAGACTTTATATGCTGAGATACCGGACCCAACATGATAAAAAGCTAAAGAGAATTTCCCGGGACAGGAAACCTACTCAGCAACGGCAGTCTTATTCATGATCCTAAAAATAAATGCGGGCTTTTCCACACATTTTCATGCCCTAGGAAACACTGTATTCATTAACTGCTTAATATCTCTGTATTTCTTTTGTTCCCATCTATCCAAGCGACCCCTTCAACTCATAGATGATAAACTTATTTACCTCTATCCTTTTTTGCTCACTCTCTCATAGCTATTTGTCCGTCCATCAGTCTCTCTTTCTCTCTCGCTCTCTCTCTCTCTCTCTCTCTCTCTCTATCTATCTATCTATCTATCTATCTATCTATCTATCTCTGTATAATCTGCCTTTCTGTCTCTGTCTTTCTGTCTCTCTATCTCTCTTGCTTTTACCCACTCTTTGCATCTCTATTTCTCACTTCGTCGGTATCTATCTATCTCATTCTTTACAATGTAGCCGTTATTGTGTTGATGTGCCTTAGTTCAAAATTAATCTCAAACTTTCTCTCTCTCTCTCTCTCTCTCTCTCTCTCTCTCTCTCTCTCTATCTCCCTCTCTCTCTGTATCTTGTCGACCCTCTCTCTATCCCTCTATTTCTCCCTCTATCTATCTATCGATATATCTTTCTATCTATATAACTATTTATAATAATAATCTATCTATCTATCTATCCATCTATCTATCTATCTATCTATCTATCTATCTATCTATCTATCTATCTATCTATCTATCTATCTATCTATCTATCTATCTGTCTAGCTAGCTATCGCTATCTCCATCTCCCTCTCTCTTTATCTCTTTCTCTTTCTCTCTCTCTCTCTCTCCTCTCTCTCTCTCTCTATGCCAATACTAGCAACACAAAAGGCGCAGTAGGAGAAGTCCTAATTATAGTTAATGCATTTCTAAATCAAGTTTTCCGAATAATCAGGTATGTAATTAAGACAGGGCTGTGTCAATCAGGTGCTATTTTATCCGGGAGCAAAGTCCTTCTCTTAGAGTCAACTAGAAATTGAATTGCCAACACACTGGCAGAAATACAATGATAATGCTCGTCCTGAGAAAATTTCGCTTCAGTCGTCTCAATCTATAATTTATGAAGGTAGGCCTACATTACTGCTCACATTCCGTGTCCTGTTGCAGTCTCATAATTGTTATTCTGGTCACGTGATACTATTTATAATGTCCTAAGTGACTGAATGGGTTGGGTTTATCCAGTGGCTCTTTTGATTTGATTCAAGTGGCGGACTCTTACAAGTTGTAGTACCGTAACTAGATCTAGGGCTGCAAGTTCAACGTCACAGTCTGTAGGCCTAGCTTACGTCTCCTCGCAAGCCTTCTTTACCACACATTCTTACGAGTCGTAAGTCACCGCGACATTGTACTTACAGCCTCTAGCCTTCAGTCACACAAGTGACATTTCAGTGCAGCTATACTTTCATTTATTTTGATAAAAGAAGAAAAAAAAAAACTATAAACAAATTTTCCTTTTTTTCTTCGAAACTTTTAAAATGCTTCAGTTATGATAAATGATTGGAAACTGTTTACTCAATAACTGAGCATGTTGCTGGTCTGTAAATATCATCCTCATAAAGTAATTATGGATTTACTTTCTTCAAATGTAATAGATTTTAAAGAGTAGTGTCCAGGTATCATTTTATGCTGCCTTCTTTCTTGATAAACTAATTGCATGTGTTTGTCGATCTAGTACTACTGAGAAAAAACCAAAAATCATAAAAAAACACCCCTTTAACTTAGGTACAGTAATTGATAAACATAGCTATCTAGATTTTACTATTATTGACTTTCTTCTACTAAGAAAGGGGTATAGAGGAAAGTGCGTACGGATGTGTTGGTGTTTGTGAGTGTTTTTAAGCCTTTTATTTCCTAATTTGTTTCTAGTTAAACTTAATATTTGATGTTGCTTTTGTTGATTCATTACACATAATTAAAATGTTTTTTTATTTTTCCTCAGACAGGCAAATAGTGATTTATCTTTACTTACCCTGTGTCTTAACATCTTGATTCTGAATGCAAACACAAGTGTAAATTGGAAAACACACAAAATGAAAAAAAGTTTACACGATCAGAAAGTTATCCTATTTAAAGCAAAGACTAGAGAGAGAGGGAGAGAGAGAGGGAGAGGGAGAGAGATAGAGAGAGAGAAAGCGATAGTGAGAGACATACAGACAGACAGGCAAAAAGTCATACACAGAGACAAACGATAGAGAGACAAGTACAAGGACACAGAGAGACAGAGACGTTTAGACAGACATACATACAAACAGAAAGAGACAGCAGGAAAGTTAGAGCTACAGGAGAGAGAGAGAGAGAGAGAGAGAGAGAGAGAGAGAGAGAGAAACCTGGTGTTGTATGGAACGTTTTCTAAATCAGGCGATTATTCATGAATGAGAGTGGTAAACGTTTACTTAGATCTTAAGTCTCGATATTATTTAGAATAAATTTATTGTGATATTTATAAAATACTAGATTTAAATTTTGTTTGCAAAATCTTTTTTTTTAAGAAACGCGCCAAGTTGGACATCATAAATTAAAAACAATATTATCTTGACTTATCAATTTTAACTCTCCTAACTTTTTGATCGATTTTGCGGATGCTTTTCTGTGTATAAGTGGTCAGCTTGAGTTAACTGGATACGGCATTCTATCCTATCTAACTTTTAAGCTCCCTGATCAAACAGAACATGTGTGGATTATTTATTTGACAAGCCAAAGTTGTATTTTTTAAGTCACGGCTGCGAGCTTTTCTGTTTCTATTCAACATCACTACACTCAGCATAAACATGAATTGTATACTGCCTCACCAAAACAAATACGTCCATGTACTTTAGTAGTAACAATAATTGATCAATTATTCTTTCCTCATTCCCACCCCTCCATTCAACCATCCCTCTTCGCTCTTTGTTTATCTTTAGCTCTCTGTCTCTTTTTCGAGGTCTCCTTTCTCACTAATTCTTTTTTTTTCTCACTCTTCCTTTCTGTGCATCTCTGTACTCTTCGCCCTTTTACTTCCGACTCATCCATTTCCCCTCTTGCGTTGGTTCTCCAAGAGGCAGATCACTGGTTCGAATCTCGCGATGGGTCAAACATTCATTTGTACGATTTCTTTCCCATCTCGTTGGATCGGTGTCAGTATAATGTTGTTGGCTGAGACAAGAGTCCAGGACTCCCCGTACTGTCTCGTGGGTCGCAGCACATAAACATGTCAGACTTTATATAGTCTTGGGATTTCCACAATATAGCCTACAAAATTATAGTGTTGGCTTTGCACGTTGAAATACAAGCTAATTAACCCCCCCCCTTTTTTTTTCGAGACAGGAGTGCATTGGCAGACATCAATTACTTATCCTTTGGATTACGTAAAAAATCAATCAAAGGAAAATCAATAACTTTATTACATGTAATAAATAACGAAATGGATAAACAAGAAGAATTTAATAACAAAGAACCAGTGGTGGAAGCAGTTTGCCCTCACTACCAGTAGTGAGATGCGATTTCAAAAGAATTACATGCAGTTTAAAATTCATGTCACATGCCTGGTCAAAGGTGAGCCTTTATGACAGGGTGGAAGCGTTTTTGGTGATAAAGGCAACCAAGACTCCGCCTCTATCTGGTAGTTGCTCAGCATGACTGTTCTAGCTTATGATTTAAAAATGAGGACGTTATAACTATTTATACGGAAAACATTTATAATGCGCCATCACTTGTGTCTCTTTTTCTCACCCTTTCTTTTTTATTCTGTCTCTCTCTCACTTTCTCTCTATCTCTCTCTCCCTCTCTCCCTCTCTCTCTCTCTCTCTCTCTCTCTCTCTCTCTCTCGCTGTCTCTCTCTCTTATCTTTTATTCCTTCGTTGTCACCCTTCCTTCCCCTATTTTCTTGCCCCTGTCAACACCACTCTGGCATTTCATAGAAGCAGGATCTGCAAGAGCGAAATAACAATTTATTATTATTTACTAGTTAATTTATGAAATTATACAGTCGGCAAACCACTGGGATATTAATTATACGTAGAGCAACAATGGCTAGATGTAGGCTCACAGTGAAAACGATTGGACCATGAATGAACACACAATCTGTTATTTTTAAAATATCATGAGCCCTGTTCTTGTATTGTGTTCATAAGACATAGTGATTCAGTACGAGATATCTAAAAGTTCATTAGTGATTCAGTATGAGATATATAAAATTCGGCTTTGCTAATAATCATGACAAAGCTGAATCATTTTTCGCTGATGGTTCCCTAAAGTTCTTACGATCTATGAGCTCTACTTCAGAAACTGTGTCTCTAAATAAACTTCTTAAGCTCCAGTGCCCCCCACACACACACCCATACACACACACACTCATACCACAAATAGCGTCTCAAAGAGTTGGTCGAATGGGTTGATTTGAAATTGTACATTATAACGACCTAAATTATACTTTAAAAAAATACTCTTTCCGAGAAGAGCATAACTATGTGCACCCATTCTCAACCCAAAAACCTGCTTCTTACAACCTATTTCAATTTTCACCTGGTTTTAGTTATAAAAGCATACATGATATTCAAAACACTTGGCAAAAACATGCTCTGCAGGCACTTTCGCACCGATGCAACGTTCAGAAACAAACCAAGAGCTGTTTTGATTGGACCCCCCCCCCACCAAAGCGTCTGAACGAACTTTGAATATGAAGGTATGAAGGCACAGTTGGTCCAGACAATCTCTCTTAATTTGGATACTATCAAAGCATTCGTTCACTTTCATTTGAGTGCAAAGCATCCTTACTTATTGCCTCCAAGTTTAATGAAAAGGTTTTTAAGTAGCGGATGGCTTTAAATGGCTACCTTC
This sequence comes from Elysia chlorotica, assembly GCA_003991915.1. Lineage (NCBI taxonomy): Eukaryota > Metazoa > Mollusca > Gastropoda > Plakobranchidae > Elysia > Elysia chlorotica. The sequence goes on along the minus strand of RQTK01000023.1, from coordinate 318,430 downwards.
GTGCAAGGGTGCTTAGCCGAACGAGACTAGTTTACCAACATAATGTTCGAGCTCAGTAGTGACCAAATATCGCTGGTTCAGAAGCAAAATATTGTAACCGCTCTCGTCAATTCTTTGCAGTTAGAGTAATTTGCCTCTCGACCCATGATATCGTAATTAGGGCCTTACAGGGACTAAAGCGCTTTTGCCTCAAAGGATTCCTCATGAAATATAAAGCACATAAAACGGATTAAAAGGGGCTTTTCTAACAATGGTGTCACGGACAAGTAATGTGGAACTTAGATAATAGACTCTCACCCTGAAACGTCCACGACATAATCAAGACCTAAGGTACCATTTACTTTAGCCACTACCTTTCGGCGATTATTCATGAATGAGAGTGGTAAACGTTTACTTAGATCTTAAGTCTCGATATTATTTAGAATAAATTTATTGTGATATTTATAAAATACTAGATTTAAATTTTGTTTGCAAAATCTTTTTCCTTTTTTTTCATAGAAACGCGCCAAGTTGGACATCATAAATTAAAAACAATATTATCTTGACTTTAAGAAGAGCATAACTATGTGCACCCATCCTCAAACCAAAAACCTGCTTCTTACAACCCATTTCAATTTTCACCTGTTTTTAGTTATAAAAGCATACATGATATTCAAAACACTTGGCAAAAACATGCTCTGCAGGCACTTTCGCACCGATGCAACGTTCAGAAACAAACCAAGAGCTGTTTTGATTGGACACCCCCCCCCCCCCTCTCCACTGGCTCACAACACGGCGTTTTTTTTGTGTCCGCGCCCCCCCCCCCCCCCACCAAAGCGTCTGAACGAACCTTGAATATGAAGGTATGAAGGCACAGTTGCACAGTTGGTCCAGACAATCTCTCTTAATTTGGATACTATCAAAGCATTCGTTCACTTTCATTTGAGTGCAAAGCATCCTTACTTATTGCCTCCAAGTTTAATGAAAAGGTTTTTAAGTAGCGGATGGCTTTAAATGGCTACCTTCGCGCAAGGGTGCTTAGCCGAACGAGACTAGTTTACCAACATAATGTTCGAGCTCAGTAGTGACCAAATATCGCTGGTTCAGAAGCAAAATATTGTAACCGCTCTCGTCAATTATTTGCAGTTACAGTAATTTGCCTCTCACCCATGATATCGTAATTAGGGCCTTACAGGGACTAAAGCGCTTTTGCCTCAAAGGATTCCTCATGAAATATAAAGCACATAAAACGGATTAAAAGGGGCTTTTCTAACAATGGTGTCACGGACAAGTAATGTGGAACTTAGATAATAGACTCTTACCCTGAAACGTCCACGACATAACCAAGACCTAAGGTACCATTTACTTTAGCCACTACCTTTCTGTTATTATATCTCTGTCTCTCTGTCTCTTTCCGCACTATCTTGTCGACCCTCTGTCTATCCTCTCTATCCCTCTATCTATCTGTCTATCTATCTATCTATCTATCTATCTATCTATCTATCTATCTATCTATCTATCTATCTATCTATCTATCTATCTATCTATCTATCTATCTATCTATCTATCTATCTATCTATCTATCTATCTATCTATCTACTTATCTACCTATATTTCCACCAATTTCATCTATTTCTGTCTCATTTCTAGTTTTTGTTCTCATGCCTAGAGATGCTGCGGTTCGCCTGACAACAGTCACAAAAAGATGCGCCTCGAACACTTTTTTTTAAACAAAACAACTATTAAAAAATTTCATAGTTTTCTTATAAGATATTTTTCTGCCTTCGGAAACTCTTGGATATCCACATTTTCGAAAACACCAAAACACCACTGCCAAGGTCAGTGTTGTTGCATGTGCACAGCGTTGTTTTCACTTATCAATTACTTATAAATTTTTCTTAAAATCGCACGAACACCACACCAGTGTCTTTGAGCTGTGGATGCGCCGTGAAGATTATCTGCATACACATAGAGTTCGAACTCTGAGTTTGCACATTATTGGTGACAATATCACTCATAGAGACACACAATCGCTCAGTAATATTAATTGTTCAAAAATTAATTGTAACAAGTTGCAAGGAAGTTCAAACTTGCGCATCTCGGCAGTGCCACACAGTGCTGTACGGGTTGCCTTGCTGCCTCCATCACTTTGGTCTGAGATCGAACCCCGGTACTCCTTAAAATTAGGCATCAATGTCTGTAACCGTCATGTCTGGAATTTTAAAGGCAGGGGCGTTTTGAGGCTTGACAGTGAGGGCAACAATAGGTCCCGTCAGTTTGTTGGCGGCGGCAGGCGGGGGCGCTTTCTGTGCGTTTGAGGAGGAGTTCAGACCCAGAGCATTCTCACTGGTGCCGATGAACTTGGAGAACGCTTTAGACACTCTCCGGCGACGCTCCAGATCCCGAGTCTCCTTCTCCCGGTTCTGAGGGTGGAAAGATAAGAGAACACAGGTGAAACTCTATCACTGAGATGTGGCCGAGGGAAGTTTCATAAAATATACCTAAAGACGTCTCGCTCTCGAGCAAATAGCCTGAAGAATTACGTGTGGGTGTATATGTAAAGCGTCGACAAAGCCATATGTGTATATTAAATAAAGCTTAATTCAGCATGGATTTACATTGGTATGTATCATAAAAAATGATACACTTTGAGATATACCGTCCACTCCCCCCAACGCACATGTACTTGTTTTCCCTGTATTTATCTATGACATTGGCTAATGTCCTTCTGTGTCAGTCTGACATTCTCTCGGTTACTCTCTCTCTCTCTCTCTCTCTCTCTCTCTCTCTCTCTCTCTCTCTCTCTCTCTCTTTATCTCTCGCATTTTCTGTTTTTCTTTATTTTTCTGTTTATATCTATCTACCTCCCTACCTGTCAGTATATTAATCTCTGTCTTTCTTCCTTTCTTTCTTTCTCTCTCTCTCTCTCTCTCTCTCTCTCTCTCTCTCTTTCTCTCTCTCTCTCCCTCTCTCTGTCAATCTTTCCCTTTCTTTCCCCCTCTCTCTTTAAACCAATGTTGAAATAGGGCGCTCACACTAATCTCTCTTCAAGTATTCATGTTTGATCAAGGTGAAAGTGATAAGAAGCTATTTATTTTTTATTTTTTTTTGTAGATCAAAGATCAGCTATTCTCTGAAAAAAATGAGGCTAAAAAGCATCTAGATTATTTTAATGATGCAAACAACAATGCATGGAGGGAAAAAGTAAATTGTATTATTAAAATTTAAATGCAAAAATTCTTTCTTTTAAAAAAACGTTGTGAAGCGTTTATAAGCGTGTAATTTATCGACAAAATATAAATTTACGAAATATTAAGTTTTGTACCGGTGACCTCTTTTGCTTAAGACGATTATGTCCATAAGAATAATTAAAAATTTCAAAAATTATTTTTTTAAACCAATAGAATGCACACGACTTCTTGTACATTTGAATACAACACAGAGAGATTACAATAAACAATAAATAGGGTTAAAAGGTAGTTTAGATAAAAAGTAAGGTTAATTAAGGCCCAATAACATAAATTAGTACAATCATGCACAATGGATTATTAAAATAATTTTAAGACAGACCCCCATGATTGAGCCACCAACTGTCAGTAAGGAAAAACACACGGGGCATAGTTACATGTATATATACATGCTATTGTCTGAGAATTCGGTATAAAAGGCTTATGGGATGATGGTAGTAAACCGAATAAGAGAATCTTGGGCATGCAACAGACTCTCTCTCTCTCTCTCTCTCTCTCTCTCTCTCTCTCTCTCTCTTTCTCTCTCTCTCTCTTTCATACACACACAATCTCACTCTCTCTCAAACACTCTCTTATTCTCTCTCACTGCTCTCTCATAATATATCTCTCTCCGAAGAGATATGATATTTTTGTTTTATTTTCTTTGTTTGATAAAACAGGTCCATAAGACTGTAGCTCTTTCTGCATATCAATTTGAGCCCTCTCTGGACACGGAAAATCCGAGAATGGTGGATACATGACGGGTGCTGTGGAGTCCAAACCCACAATGAAGATCGATGCGGGTATTTCTCACGTGAGTGCCGAGATAAAATCTAGTAATTCTACAGTTTCCTTAAACCACCCCAAGTTAATTATTTTTTTGAAGGATGAAAGTGATCACTCATGGCGAATATTTTATTGAATGAAGCTTATTTTCATTGCTTGAGAAATAGTCCGAAATCAACCTATTAACACCCAAGTGACTAGGCTTATCAGCGTAGAGATGCACAGTAAAGATGCACAGTAAAGATGCACAGTGCTGTTTGTCAGCTCAATGTGCCTTTATCTCAAATGTAAATAGGGAGACAGAATAAAACATCTCCGAATAGACGGGCTTTATTTATTTATTTATTTAGTTTTATGTTTCAAGCGGAACTGCATTGAACAAAACAATGGATACGTTAACAACTCAATATTACAAGTACATGTACTACTCTTTTTCAAGCTAATTAGTTCGTAAAACGATATTTTCTGTTATATCAGATACACACGGAACAAAACACGTACGAAGGGGTTTCGATATGAGCGGCCAAGAAGAACACGGATTTAAATAGTTTTGAGTAATGACCACAAAAACAAGACTTTTAATTAAGAGGGATATGAAAGACACCCAGCGCAAGTATATTACATTAATAGCACATCATATCACTCCACAATGAGCCAAATAAACACGAAGCTCATCTGCTCAAAACGAACATACGTATATATATTTTTTAATTGTATATAGGCCCCAAAATGGCACATAGGATCCAACAACAAGTTGATACACAATTTTCACCTTTCAACGAATCCTTTAATCTTCCTGAATAAAATGGATAAGAACATTGAGAGAAAAACGAGTGTCTCATAATGCCGGACAAGGATTTGAGAAAACCAGAAAAATAATGTTACATGTGTTATGATTATATGTGTTATGATTATGCAAATCAAATTTGTTTAGCCCACGCCAAAATTTAACAGATGATTTGGGAGAGAGAGAGAGAGAGAGAGAGAGAGAGAATGAGTGAGTGAGTTCAGAGAGAGGGACAGAGACGGGGAGATAAAGTGGGGAATTAAAGAACCAAAGCAGAGTGAGAGAGGGAGAGAGTGAGTGAGAGACAGTGAAAAAGAGAGAAAAGGGGCTGGGGTGGATGATGAATTCAACTGTACATTTTACTCATGTCTCTTGAATTTTTACATTGTAACTTAATTGTTTTTGTTAATTTGATTCCTATTAAAGCTTAAAATAGATTTTGAATAATAATCTCTGTGGTGTTTTGTCGTGGTTTGAAAAATCTCCAAATCATTCGATTCATAAAGCCACAAGGTATCATCATTATGATTATTATGTGACAAGACAGATTAATAGAATTATGCTAGAAAATTAAGAATAATGATTAGAAAGAGAGAAAATCATTGAACTTGTACGACATAAATTTGATATTAATGGAAAGCATTTGCGTAGGAAAAATACTCAAAGCATACAAGATCTTATAACCATACATCTATTAAGAACGTCTTATTTTGTGACTTTTTTTGATTCATGCTTTTTGTATTTATTGGTCATAAGGAGGCATTGGTAGAATCAATAGAAAAACACTTATTTTTCCAAATTATACACCTAAATTGCACCAACAGGAGAATTAGAAAAAAAAAGAAATTGTGAAGTTCCACAAATTATAATGCAGGAGTGACAAAGTCCATGTTATTAGTTAGGGTCAATGCTAAGGTGGTAAACGGTAGGGGGAAAGCAATGCTTTTTAAGCAGCATCTCAATTTTTCCAGATTGAGTTAAGAATACAAAGTAGGACTAGGAATTATATGTAGTTGATTTTCGAACCCCTTTCAGATAAACCGAACCGTGTTTCCAGTCAGTAGCAAGAGAAACAGAAATTGTCAACTGGTTACATTTGTACAGGATTAAAAAATTCCGAGATGAAAGAATGAATATTTATATTGCAAACCAAAATTAAAATCCTTCTTGGGCTGAAACAAAAACATAATTACTTAAATCACAAAATAACATTTGAAAAAAATAAAAAAACAACGAAATAAGATACTCACAATTATAAAACTACAGGTAGTGTAAAGAAAAGTAATAATTTAAATAAAATAAATCAAACCTTCATTTTACAAAAGCCATAATCTAGAGAGAATAAGACTACCAAAAAAGATACTACATGTATATGTATGAAGAGAAGAGGCCAGAAATACTTAAAAGCTACCTAGAAATTATAAACAATTACTGTAAGGTAAAATTTCCACTGATATTGACCACCGCCATAGACTGAGCATTCAAACTGTGCACAGCCTATCTTGGAATCTCAGAGAGTACATGTACTACCAATATCCAGGCAATCTTCGACCGCCCATACTTCAGAAACTTACTTGCTACAAGGGTGAGAAAAAATTGTGAGCTTCTAACAAATTCAAATATACAAAATAATCTTTGTTTTACAGGGAAAAAGGTGGCATTTACTCTCTTTCTCCCCACCCTACTAAGTAAAAAATAAACTCTTTCTCTGAACATGTGGCTTTAAACAAAAATAAATAACGAAGTCACCAAAATACACAAACATGTCCACATAGAGCCAGTTTAATTTATATAATTAGTTGGGTTTTTTTCGCACAATTGTGACTTAGTTATTGTGTAGATTGGCAAGGCTGAGTGGATTTACCAAAATAAATATACTCTCTGAGTTTTATTCTATCTGAAATATGCAAGGCGTTTAAAAGAAAATTAATAGATCCTAGTTACCACAATTATACAATTAATGGTTCGGTGACTTTGAACTTAGAGGGGCCTTAGTGTTGACGCAATATTGATTTCAAAATCACAACAATTTGTTTGAAGTAGATCAAAACCTTAAAGAGACATATTAAAAATTCCCAAGCCAATAAAAGGAATACACAAACATAAATAACACACGTAATTCAATCAATTGTTACTTACCGCATCCGTGATGGCTGCTCTCCAAGAGTTTCGTCCCTCCATCAAGAAGGAAATGAGTGCCACCATTAAGAAAGCAGCTACGCCCACCGCTACAGAGATGCCAATCTGGACTCCCTTGGCTGGCCACACCAAGTGTCACAGGAGACATAGCGGAGAGGGGGTAAGAAAGAAAGAAAGAGAGAGAGAGAGAGAGAGAGAGAGAGAGAGAGGCATCTTATGTCATAATCTTTTTGCATTTAAGGAAGACACATTATTGTTTTATGTACAATAACAACATAGTTATTATACCAACTGAAAAATGAATATAATTGTTTTATCTTCTGAATTGGTGTTAACTAAATCTCTCTCTCTCTCTCTCTCTCTCTCTCTCTCTCTCTCTCTTCTC
>RQTK01000023.1:292115-310451 GCA_003991915.1 Elysia chlorotica | reverse complement strand
AATAATAATAATAATAATAATAATAATAATAATAATAATAATAATAATAATAATAATAATAATAATAATAATAATAATTTCAATGATAAGCCATTAACTGTTACAAAACATATATAAAAAAAAGAATTGCACTGTTTTGCACGACTGGAAAAAAATTAAACAATGAAACATTTTAAAAAACCTTACAAGTGATGTACAAATGTTCAAAGCATAGTTTACAACGTAGAATTAAATAATGTACCGACTTTCCCTACACTAAACTAATATCTAGCTTCCGACAGACATAATTATTAGTTGGCCTATGTACACTTTTTTAAATTTAATAATTAACTTTATATAAAGTCGTAACTTACAATCAAAAGGTTTCGTTGTATTGTCAGACGGTGTTGCATCTGTTTGAGTAATTGAGAGAAAGACAATTAGATACATATACGCTTCGAAGAACTGATTATAATTTAATTTCAGGTATTCTAGAAAAAATATAGAGACATTAATTGGTGTGTACTTTTTTCACCATGGCAAATCGTTTATTTAATCGTCGTGTAGAGAAAGAACTGAATCTACTGTAACCTTTAAAAGAATAAGAAATTTTACTAAATCTTTTTCATGTATTAAAGAAATATCTGCTCGTGCCTTCAATATTTAAAATCTTTGAAATCAAACGATCCAATAAGGCTCTTTTTAGAGCAAACGATTGAAGATATCCCGATGCATCGTCAAATATGATTGTGACATCAAAAACATGTGTCGCTGTAATGAGGCACTCAGAACTACAAAGCCTTTCAAAGATATAGGACAGATAAGCCAGTGGAGTAGCCCATGGTGCAGACTGAATATCTGCTGTAGAGAAGATTTCTCCGAGTTCATCGACACAATGACTACATAAGTTCCCACAGAGAATTATATATTTATGGCAAGGGTACCAATCGTTTTGAAGCTGTGACTATTGTTGTTGGGTTTTTTTTTACGTGTTGTGACCTAGAAATAGCGCTGGGATACCAGGACTTCTGTCTAAGTTAGTCAAAATAATACTTATATCAACACCAACCCAATCAGTGGGCAAAACTGTCGGACACTAACTGTAGTATGTGGTGAATGTGGCCGTCATGAGAGAGCCCGAGCCCGTGATGCCGTCCGACCTGAACATGATCCACATGTACATGTAGCCAGAGACTACGACGGCATCGGTGGCGCTGTCGCAGTACGTGGCCAGCAGTGGGGCGTACTGCCCGCCGTCGCGGACCTGGGTGGGACCACAAACACGAATTAATTGATATATTGATTGAGTAAATGAATAAATGAGCATGTACAAATAATGTACGTGAAATATGAAAGTGTGCTTCATAATAAACGGACTCACACGAAGACTTATACAATACATGTAAACTTTTTATTATTCTGCCCCTCGCTACGAAATAGTTAAAATGATATTATTTTTGTTTTATTTTCTGGTTGTCTTTTGTTTATTATTTTTTGCATATGATGAGCCTATTTTATTGTTTTATTCTGTTTGCACGATCGGCAAAATATCAACGATTAAAAAGAAAAAGAAAACAAAAGAAGTCCTATATTCGCTGCAACTAATTAATTTAACAACTGGTCAGGGGGAAACCTATTACGTTGTTCGACTTCTTGGCCGCAGGAGGGAATGGTTGAAAGAACGCAATACTTTGACCTTCTAAACATCTTGCTCTTGGTGTTACAGGGATTTTAAACGCATACAAACGCTTCCATTATCACACAGATGCTAAGGTGCTAATGTACGTGGTATTCACTCACTTAGATGTAGTTAGTGTGGGGTGCGCTGTACTTTTGGCCGATGTAGAGACCTACCATGATTCTCTTCACTATTGCTGATTACATTTTTACCCCTATGCATACGCGATTACCATGCAGATCATGGCAACGATGCTAAGGTGATAAAAATCGTGATTATTTTTTTTCAAATTACGAAGGTTTGAACATTTTACCTAGCAAACAATAAATGCACCTGGAGTTGACATTTTTTACTCCCTCGCCCTCCCCCTTACATAAGCTTGCATGCACCCAATGCACATAATTGCAAACAAAAAATGCTAAGACGCTCAATAATGACATAAACGTATCAAGGTCATCTTTGAGATTTACCTCGACGTAGTCAGTGCGGGCCCCGTTGTACCTCTTGCCGGTGTAGAATCACATCATAATTATGTTCAGCATAATTGCTTAGGTTGTTACCCCCATACCTATGTGCCTGGAATGCACATCATCCTAAATATGCTAAGACGCTAATATCTCTGGATTTCTCAAGGAAATCTTTGGGAGTTTATTCACCTCGACGTAGTCAGAGCAGGACCCGTTGTACCTCTCGCCAGTGTAGGTGATGGTCATCTGGACGCGGTGGTTCTCACTGGGCGCCTCCAGCAGCCAGATGCATTTGGAGTAGGTGGGGTACATGCTGGGGTAGTCCGGGCTGTTGATGGACGCCGTGACTCCGGGGCTCAGGTAGTAGTAGTCGCCGCACTCTGCACCATAGATTACACATCGTCCGTGTAAATCAAGTAACTTATTTGATTATAACGATTAGATAGATTGGGCAAATCAAAATGTTCTCTTCCATGAGTTTTACACGTCCTAGGTTTCTGAAGATATTGGGACAAAAGCACCAGGTGAGATTCGAACCCCGACCATCCCTGTTGTCAGTCAAGGGAACTTCTTACTAAGATTTCAGGTATTTGTTAGATTTTTTATTGTATTATTTTCATTTACTCTCGACTTTATATTGCAATATCTATATCCAAACGGGGACGCTGGTCGAGTGATAATGTGCTAAGTTCTGTGTGGTTTTCATGATTGGTCTGGAAGCACCAGTAGATAGTCAATTAATGCTCTGGAATGAAGGGTTGAAGGACTGAGGTTTGATCTCAAATTGTGCCCTCGACTCCGTTTAGTATTTTCGGAAGGTGTGATGAAAATAACATAAGGCAATAGGTTTCTAAAGCCTGAAATACTTTTAAATTATATATTTTTTAATTGATCTAAACAGCATTATATGCAAAGGTTACTTATTGAAACTAACACCGACACCTTGCCTTTTCTAGTAGCAACAATTTTTGGATTGATTAAAACTTTTAGATATAGAGAACTGGTATTTTTAAATCGTTTTGTCTGGTTATCCCTGGGTCTTACCGGCAAATCCGGATGCAGTTGAAAGCACCGATAGCACAATGGCTGTGAAAAGAAAGAAAACCATATTCAAGACATACTGGGAAAAGAGCAAGGGAACTCCACTTAATATGATTTACTTTATGGGTTAAAACGTTATAATCATGATGAAGAGATTCAAGGTGAACTTTTTAAAACCATGAAGATTGTAATTAATGAATCCAAAACGACTTAATAATTGTTTAATTGTTATTCATTAAAGTAGCGGCTTGATTTATAGTGGGAGAGAATTGAACGACATAATTTCATATGACTTACCTTATATTATTTATTTTAGTTCATCTCTAATCTTTTAACATACATATTTTTTTCGTTAATATTCATGTTCATTAATATTTTTATATTATTTCAATTAAGACACATCCAGTTGACTTAACAGTTTTTATTTACTTAAAGATGTTTGCGTGTTTTTTACAGTTCAATCATCTAAATACAATATCGTTTGCAATAAATTGTTGGGATGGCAGAATAGCAAGTTTGGACAGTTTGCGTGTTAAAAAATAATATGAAGGGTTGAATGTAATTAGCGTTTGTGGCCACGCTGCATAGAGAAGGCTCTGTTGTCGAAGTTGAACATAGAATACTAGAACAAAGCCACCTTTTATTCAATGAGCTTCAGGAAGGACAGGAAAAACCCTGATAATTAAGACAAGAATAGAGATCACGTCAGTTATTCATTCCAGAAACTTCACAAAGGCTATCGCATTCACAGCCCCGATACACTTTGTATATAACAATTGGTTAAATGGTATTATTAGGACAATACACTTCACCTTTTTATGTGATATGAGAGAAATAATATAATAATTTGGCTGCGGGTTTGTTAATCTACACACACGTAGTGTTTTATTATTGCTGTTTTTGTGGTTGTTGCTGCTACTGCTGATGTTTTTATGTAGAAAATGAGCATCTTTGTACACGAATATTTCAGATGAAAAAAGAATGTCATGTTCTACCGCAAGCATAACTATTTAGCCTAGGTTAAATAACAACGCCAAAAAATTGAAGCCCAACTGGATGAATACCCAAACATTTACCTCATTCAGCAACGTGATATTGCTCTAGCTAAAAATATATATAGATAGATGTGTCGTCGCCGATTTGGCTGCTCCCTCCACTTTGAATGTCTTTTTGCATATCTAGTTGACGTTTCTTATCTTTATCAACTCAGATATTCGTTATTTTAATGAAAAATCAAAGTAAACTATATAGTGCAGCATTGATGAAAACTGACAAGCAAATATTTTCTGGGATGTATATAATAAGAAATGTGCGGATAATTTCAACAAAATCTGATAAAACTCTACAATCAGATTAGAATATAGATCTTATCGCTCTTAAATCGCCTAATTCTTAAAATGAATTGATAACCAAAGGGTTCAGACCTTTTGGATTTCATGCAAGCCTTTTTATGTTTAAAGCGGAGAGGGGAAATAAAGTTCAGACGCGCGACTATGAAGCTGGTATTTTTGGGTGATGCTCCATTAAAAAATTGGGACAGTGTCAATTAAAAGGGGCATTTTATCTTTAAACAAGAAATCGTTAAATGGAGAAATTAGAGATAAATTCGAAGATATAGGGATACAGCTTGCCTTACACCGACCAAAACAACTAAGTGTTGTTATAGACTAAAATGTCCTTTCTCTGTTTTCGTTTTCAGGTTCATGGCTGCCTTTTTTACTCGTGTATATTTCATATTTTGCTGTTTTTAGAGTTATTTCATGCTTATGGGTTCCAATATACATGTATTTGTATTGGTTGTACGTCTCGTAAGTTGTCAGAATATCGATAAAGACGTAGATTCAGCTGAGATTCGAAACTAGGACTTTCTGCAACTCAGTCCGAAGCACTAACCCGTGGACGTGTTCCGAACAATTTATGGGGAAAAAATTGATTTCAAACTCGAAATCTGTTGATTTCAATGCGATCATAAATGTATGCGGATGAAGCCTGAAACTGGCTGTTTGTTGGCGAGATACTTACACTGTCATGATAGAGGATCTAAGTTTAAAAAATGAGAATCTGCCTAAATGGTAGTTCCATTGTGGGGGGCACTTTGAACAGATACAAAGATTGGACTTGGCAAAGCAGAAGATTGATGTGCAGTGCGCACATAACAGAAAACTCCAAACACAAGATACTATAGACGTACACTGTTATTGATTTCTCAACCCCCAAAGAAAACTTTAAAAAAAAGATTATCATCAACTGCTGTGATAAACACAGAAAAGGTAGCAATTCATTAATTGATCAACCAGATTTTTTTACGAAAGACCTGACAACGGCATGAAAGCATTAAGGGATTTGGAAGGTAAACGTACTGCAGTTATAAAGATGGTAAACTTTCCTTTTGATGAAAATAAAGAAAGCTGGAAAAAATGTTTAAAAAAACTAATGCCCCCAACTCGTTTGGTTTAATCAAATGGCAAAAATTGGGGGTAAATTAAGTTTGAAAACTTTCAAAATAGGAAAAATAAAGAGAAATGCATGAAACGTGCCGACGGAAATGCTAGTGATATGTAATATCAGAAGTCATGTATAATCGATGGTACGTTGATCGAAGCGTGCTGCCAGGCTAATGTTGGTCTTCCCTAAGAACATGATTTCTCCATAGCAGTGATGTGAACCAGAGGGCACCGCCCCTAATCTATAACCAATACACAGCTGATCCAAGTCGATATTTGTTCGGTCTGTCAATGCGATTAATTAAACACTGGTGTACTGCCAAGCAGAAATCTATACACGACAGCTATGACTCTTAGTTTTGTAACAGGCTCGATCCAAGGCTCTTGAATGGAACGGAGTCATATGAAGTCTTGTCTTTTCCAGCTAATTATGTGTAAAATTTGTTTTAAATCAAGACAATAGCTTGAGACAATCACTCATTGTGATCGAGTGCCGAGTACAGGCGCACTAGCTCCACGCTAAACTCAAAGTGATGATTTTCGTTATCTTTTTTATCATTCTATCTACCATTAACTTGTTTCTATCTACCTAACTTTTGATTTATCTATCTATCCATCTATCTATCTATCTATCTATCTATCTATCTATCTATCTATCTATCTATCTATCTATCTATCTATCTATCTATCTATCTATCTATCTATCTATCTATCTATCTATCTATCTATCTATCTATCTATCTATCTATATATCTATCTTTCTACCTTCCCATCAATCCACTCCTTCATCCATCCATATATTCCTTATCCATCCACACATCTGCCTATTTACCTATTTATCCACCTATGTACATGTATTCACCTACTCCACCCTCCCTCTGTCCCACAACGTTTATATATCTGTCCCCGCAGTATTTGCCATTTGAAACCTCACAATTTGCAAAACATTTACCACAAAAAGAAAGAAATTTTAAACTATAAAGTCCAAAATTCCTCTAAAATGCAGTTTGCCAAGTGACAAGATTCTACGTATTTCCGACATTGTTGAATGCCAATTAGGTAATAGAATGGACTAGTGGTCATTTCTGGAAACCTCAATTTGAATCAATTGGGGTGATTTTAAATTTGACACCCCACTTCCCAGAGAGAGAAAAACATGCCAGTCCTTTCAAACCACCGGGGGTGACAGAGGAAGAGAAGGAGTTAACGAAGAAAGGACAACCGAAAGAGAAAGAGAAGGGGGGAGAGCGGAAGAGAGATATATACATAGACAGAGATAGATTCAGACAGACAGGCAAAAAAAAAAAAAAAAAAATATATGCGGAAGGGGCAGACAAAAGTAGCCTAAAGGTAGCCTATTGAAGGAAAAATTATCTAATTTGAAAAATGTCGATAAATCGGCTGTGGATTATATGTATACATGTACTGCATATAAATAGATGGATAAGTACATGTAAATAAATTGAAAGATAGATCTAGATTGATAGACTGATATATGCTTATCATAATTCACATAAACATATTTGCCACCATTTTTAAAAAGATCTTATTAACTGTTTTAAGTCTACATAAGGGGTAGAATGCACAAACATGACGTAGCTTACGTCTCGTAATAAGTAAGCCTTCTTATTCTTTTACCATTACCACCAGGCGTAAGCTACGCTGTGTTTATGTATTGTACCCAAGGTATCCACAGAGGAGAACATTATAATAATTGCCTAAGGCTACCTATTCCTCATTCCAGCAGTATTGCTGTTTGTTGTTTGTTACTGGTAGTGAATAACAAAGGTAGACGCGGGTACTGACAAGTCACTTTCGTTTTTGGGTACAGGGTACAGTGACTGAGAGAGTGTATCAACAACTATAGAACAATAATAAACGAGATAGCGAATGTGCGTTATCTGGTATCCTCGGGGAGAAAAATAGAGATAAAATGTGTGTGTGTGAGAGAGAGATAAGCTGTTGTTTTTTTTTGTTTTTTTTTTAATCTTTGAAAAAGAAGACTGTATCAGACTAGAGAGAATGTGAACAGACTTCAACTATCACTATCATCAATGTAAGTTTTTGTTAGAAAAAAAACAACAACGCATAAACGTATTGACAATGTAAATTGTGCAATGACTGAATGAGACACTTTTGGACACTCTAGAGAGATACTGTAGTACGAATCGTAATACATAACTGTGAAGTATTGTCTAAATAAAGCAAGGAGACAGAGACAATAGAGAGAGAGAGAGAGAGAGAGAGAGAGAGATTAAAAGAGTAGAGAGAGAGAAATTTAGAAACAATAGAGAGAGTGGCGCGAGCGGGAGAAATAGAGAGCATGATTAGAGGAGAGAAGACAGATATAGGGAGAGAGAGAGAGAGAGAGAGAGAGAGAGAGAGAGAGAGAGAGAGAGAGAGAGAGAGAGAGAGAGTAGAAGGAGTTGGGATAGCTTTTTGTCTATCGATCTGTCTAGCCTGTTTGTATCCAACATGTTATCTGTTTGGTGTGTTCATTCCATTTGCAGGTTGTGACGTTGAAGTTCAGACGGAAGTCTTGTTATGTTTAAATTTTTAATTCAATTCTACAAGAATTTTTCTTAGACTGTAAAATTAGGGAAATGTGTAATTGTTTTGCGGCGGTTTAATGACACGGAAAATTGCGGTAACAGATATATTATTATACCGAGTGACTAGTTTCCCAGCCTATTTATCGTGAGCCGTGATCTCAGCACTTGCGTATTGTGTTCGACAGCCTTATCAAGTGTCATCATCAAATGTATCCTATTCTGTCATCAAACTATAGGGGGAGAGGGAATGGGAGGATATCTTTGGACGACTAAAAACGTGTGACTGCATCTGTGTCTACGTGATTTCGGTAGTTTTAGCTTGGCATTTCTACTTAAATTTTAGGCTCAAGTTTTAATTCAAGTCAATGTTGTTTATATTGTCAATTCAACCTTGGTTTTTTCGGAGGATTGGTCTATTTGAGTCTGGGGTTTTTTCCATTCCGTTTTGTTTTGTTTTGATTCCTCATTCTTTTATGCTCCTATTTCTATGCCATCTCATTTCTCTCAATCTTTGTCTTTTTTTTCTATTATATTTCTTCCTTAAAAAGTAATATTTTCTACGGATAATTTCTAATCCCAAATCGCGTTTCAGAGAGAAAAAAAGAGAGAAACAGAGATGGGGAGAGAAATAGAGGGACAGAGAGACAGACAGACATATAGAGAGATACAGAGAGAGTTAGACAGACAGAGAAAGAGAGAGACAGACACAAAGATAAGTGAGAGATAAAAAGAAGGGTGGGGGGAAGAGAGAGAGAAGGGAGGGTATGATAGAGTGTGAGCTTTCTGAAGAAATCTTCCGCCACCTTGACGCCAAAGTGCTTACAACTTCTTCACTAGATGTGACTGATCTCCAAGTGATATGCTCATGACAAAGGAGCTTCTTGGAGAGCCTGTGCATTAAGAGGCTAAGTTTTTGGTTGCGTTATGACAATTTGCAGTTTGAAATTTTCCTAGAAAATCTTCCCAAAAAAAAAATGGTGTGAAACAAAATAAACAACCATTTTGGGTCATTGTGCACTCAAATTAATAAGTAGAAGGATGTAGCAGCTGAACACTATAATTATGGTATTAGATTCATCTTCACAGTAAAAGCTATATCTTGAATTTTTAGCTTTATTCTTTTTCATTCAATAATTTTGTTTGGCATCTTAGACGCACTATTGTCTGTAGACAGTTTCTTTACGTTACTGTATGGCAATGATTTGTGTGTCTAACTCCAAGTGAAGGCAATTTCAGAATTATTTACAAAGAATTCGATTAGGTATAAAATGAATGCCAGTTAGTGAAACAAACCCCAATATTCTTCGAATTTTCTTGGTTTTATGTCTCAGTCGATAACGCACTGTCAATATACTTCAGTGTATTTTGTTGTTGTTGTTGTTGTTGTTGTTGTTTTTTTGTTGTTGTTTTTGTTCAATGTATATATTTTTTGCCCGTTTCGGTCCACGTATAAGCCAAAAGTGTACTCTTCACCCCCTCCGACCCCCCCCTCCCAAAAAAATGGTAATCCCCTTCTTCCTGATGACTCGCCTGTGTCTCATTTGTGTTTATTCCGTCCTCTATTGAACATGAGACAGTCTAAAAGCCACGGCGCGCTTCAGCCTAGCCGAATGTTAGCGCTGTGATCTGTCTCTTTAAAAGGAGCTCAAAGAGCCTTTGACAGGTCCAGCAGTTAATGAGCCGTGTCGGATAAGCCGCGCTAGCTTGTAGATCGAATAATGGACGAGCCGAGAACAGTTAGAATCCAGTAACTTAAATACATGGGCCATGCTGTTAGTGCCTGAAGAGAATGCATGGGTGACTGTCCGTTTTGCTGATTGCTCTATCAAGGTGCGTGTAGAGTTGTTTTTGAGACTGGTTCAGTGTTAACAATATCGCGTGATAGCCTTCATTGCGAAATATGGCAACAAGCATGTTCATACGTAAATAGAACTATTTTTCACCCCAAGATCAATGATGTTGATCAATCGCTGTTTGTATCTGCTGAAGAATTTCTGTAATGAATTGATTTGTTCTCAACCTCTGTCCCAGTAAAACTCTGTAATTTGCTGCTTACATCATCCAAGGGTTTGGAATTAATCTTGAAGAAAACGAAGGCGTTGAATAATAAATGTGCGAACAGTTAGTTTTATCAAGAATAATAAAGATGAAATCCCATATCCTTTGTATATTCTAATATTTATGTCATCCCTCTTGATACTAAAAAAAATATTTTTAATTACAATAATTATTTCATTTCAATTGTGAAAGGATATTATTCATGCTTGGCTATAGATAAATGTAATCAGTCTTAATTATATGATACTTATTACACATCAAAAAATTGCAAGGGTAGCCGATCAGCAAAAAAAAAAAGATGCACCACTGTTCAGTTCCTATCAATAACTTTGGTCAATCCCCAGCTTTACAGTGCCTTACATAAGGGGATAAATGCTGCGATAGACAATCACTAGGAAAAAAACAGTCAATGCCTGTTATTGAGTGAGCATTAGCCTATGGCGTGACACAAGGTCAGCCTATCCTTGTAGGCGAACCTCTTCATGGTGCTTGCCTTCTTTGTACATGTACCAATCTGAATGTCTACGCTATTGTAAAAATACGTTTTATTAATATATACGTGCTGGGAAAAAACAAGTAATGAATCCACCTGGGCGCTCTCTGTGTTATGTGCTTCTCAAACTTCAGCAAAGCAATACCGTAGAGCAAAGAATCATCGAATTAAGCAGCTATTTATGTTGAATGAATGATCTTAATGCTTTTTAAAAGACAGGATGAGCACTATTACTTTTTTTTTGTTTGCGACAACTGACCCTTGAAGTGTAATCGAGACGTGATTGTCTGCTCCATCACCGTGGACTGGGGGCCACCAGAGATTAGTTCCGTCAGAGAGTTACACTATCTACTAGAACTGATTATCCTTGCTAATGAACACAATCTTCACCTAACCACAAATTGGTACAATGTACAATGTCTG
The DNA here is from genome assembly GCA_003991915.1 of Elysia chlorotica. Classification (NCBI taxonomy): domain Eukaryota; kingdom Metazoa; phylum Mollusca; class Gastropoda; family Plakobranchidae; genus Elysia; species Elysia chlorotica. The sequence goes on along the minus strand of RQTK01000023.1, from coordinate 299,316 downwards.
TTTTTTTATATTTATGTAATAAATAAAAGAGAAAAAAAAGAATCACAAAGCCCTCGTTTGGATCCAAAGACTTTTTAATTCGAAGCCGGAAATAACAATTTGAGACTAAAATTTGTTAGGGAAAGCAATATATTTTGTGTCACGGTGAAAAAAACTGAGAAACTGTGTGGATGTTTATTTTTGTGGTGTTTGTGGGGGAGAATTGGAGGCGCCGTTTGGACTGATATGGATGCCCACATAACTATAACTCTGAGAACGACAGAAGGAGTAAAAAAACAGGAGAGAAAGAGTGTGTGAAAAATAAAACAGGTGTTGAGGGCAAATATATACAAACGTAGGAAAAATGGAAGTCAGACGTGGGCACATTTAAGCTACGGTATCTCAATGCTCTCTTAGGTTGAATAACCACATCAATGAGTAGTGAGAAGCAATGCATTTACCTCTACTTTGGGCGCATTTCCAGGAACAATGTCAAGTCTATCATTTATTAATTGAAAAGTCACAATCTCGTATTTCAATGAGTCCAAGCGATCGAAACATCCACAGTCATATTAATAATAAATGTTTTTGGTTTGTTTAACATAAATTGTTCCCTGCTAGTATAGAGATCGACACCTCACCACCCCAAGCCCTTCACCCCATCAAACCGTGCTGCGATGCTATGTAACAGATATCAGATTTGAGGCGATTGGCCAAGCGCAATGCCAGCTAAATCGCTTGCCCTGGACTCGCAAGCCTAATGACTATCCGATAATGGAACTTGGCTAAGCTGAGCATCTTGCATTATGATTGGAGGCCCATGTCGCCTATGTTTCATAGTGAATCTCAAAGAAGCGAAGAGTTTATGTTCAGGATGGGCCACTGCCTTAGGTTTTTCGGCATTAATGTGTCTGTCTTTGTGGATAAAACAGGCAAGGTTACACGATACACGATTGTGGCTTATGAGTGTCAGGATGAAAAGGGTTGCAATGCAATCTAAAATGACTGGAAATAACTAAACCTTGAAAAATAACATTATTATAATATAAAGTTAGTTCTTATATTTCCCACATCACGGTTTAATGAGAAGTCTCTGGGAAAGATCTTGTTAATTGGACATTGATTTTGTTATCTACTGTAATAAACAGTTTAGATAAGAAAATGCTGCAAGAGACTGTCTTCTAAATACTTTTTTAATCATCTCTGTCGATTGTCTTAGAGTGGACTAGAAAAAAAACTACAGTTGCAAAAGTAGAATATTGTCAGTGTGGCTCTGATTTTAGATCAATGACACTGCTGCATGTTTTCTACCGGTTCATTGATTTTGCATTTGACCAAAATATCTAGTTGCCATCACGTCATTTGAGTGCTTGGTGACAACAGGCCGACAAGGACAGGGTAAAACCGAAAATGAAGGAGCTCTCCAGTAGAGAGGTGAGATCCGGTCGCCCCCACAGAATGGAAAACGCCCCTCGTCAGTGAGAGCGGACGACTTAACAGAATGAACTGACGGGATATAGGATATTGCTACAGAGCCAATACTGACCACTTAACGCAGCCAGAGGGAGCTAAAACGCGCTGTGTCAACATAACCCCTTCCCAAACACGACATGACATTTCGATACAAAGAATTGTCGTTGATTTGTGTGCCTAACTGCCTCTGTTATTGTACAGGTGTGGGAAAACTAATAAGATTTCCATGTAACCCACACCTTTGTCCACGGTCCATTATTCCTCCTTTTATCTAATAACTTTAGTGAAATGTCTAATGCTTAAACCCAAATACTCTGTTATTAACTATTCTCGCGGGCATTCCCAACAGCTTCTAGCGCGTTCTAAATTTAATACATTATATTTCTTACTAAATATCTTGGCACATTTCCTACTTTTTGTTATTTAACAGTTTCGATTAGCTATAAAATACATTTAAAATCAAAATACATACATATTTCGATATTTAGGATGGTTTACAATAATAATAATTTTTTATCTTTGCACCGATTTTAATGCTGCCTCACTAAGTTGGGATTTGCACAACATGACGACTTAGAGCCTGTCAGATAAGTAGTTAGACATACAGTTGATACAAGTTTGCCTTAGTTACATGATTGATTTGTTTACAATAATTGGAACAAGATGTTTTTCAAAGAACAAACTACGATTATAGTAGGCCCTATGTGATATTCCAATAAAAATCCAGCCTACATACCATGTAACATCCTATACTTTGTCCATAATGTGCTAATTATAAACCAATAGCGCCGCACAAGTTAGTATCATAAAATATTCACAGCAACAGTAACAAAGTGTTATGTAGTCTGTAAACAGGTGAAAACCTAGGTTATAATAATTTTTACACTGTTAAATATATAATAAGTATAAAAAAATAATAACTGCATCGCCAACATAATTAACTGCAACGAACTTATACTGTGTCTACAAGTTTATAATTTGCATCTATAAATGTCCTAGCGGCACTGGAACTATTATGTTCATTTAAATTGTCGTATCAATTTAATGTATTAAAATGATGTCTTTAAATAATATACAACAAAACTAACATGTTCAAACAGAAAAATTAAAAAGCTTGACATATATTGAAATACTATTGTTTTAACACTTCCATAAAATACAAAAAAAAGGTTTTGGAAGCAGGCAAAATTTTGTAGTAATAATGAAAAATCACAGTTACAACAGTACATTTTTCCGAATATGCTGAGTGTATGCTGGAAGTTTTTCTCCTACTAACGCTTTGTCTTGTTCAGCATCATCGGTCTAATAGAGTCTAAAATTTGATCAACAGTTTTTTATGATCGTTTTCTTTTTTGTATTTGTAATTGTCCGAGGTTCTGTTCCAACAAATAAGAATTTCGATTTAAAAAGAAATATCTGCAAATTTAGATAAGGAACTGTTATATTCAATATAGCGGCATTGCATCAATCCGCCAGATTGCTGAGCAAGAAGTAGATGCAGTTTTCTAAAGAGTGTCATTATGGAATCTCCCAAAACATTTTGACAACAATTGTTATTCTTACACCTCCACTATCTGTCAAGTGCTAATTTTACTACCATACATCACAGACTCTTTAAATAAAAAACCCACAAAGGGTTATATACCAACTTTTTACTTAAAAGCTACACCTAAATTATTGTTCAAAAGCCAAATCTTGATGTTCATATTTTAAACAAGTATAGACATGTGTCTAACCTTATATTTTTAACTAAGATTCTTTAAAGAGCCGTTCTCAAATAACTGGACGCACTGTGGTAAATACAATTTCAAACTCTCTTTTCCGGTACTTGTTTTACAGAGCATACCCGAAAAAAAAAAAAGAAAATATTGCAAAAGGACCCGAGAAAATCCGAGAGGCAGCCAAAAAGACCCNAGACCCGAAAAGACGTGCATAGTTTTTTGGGTTTTTTAAATTGTGATTGTTTAATTATTTGTCACAAACAGATCGATAATTATACAGGCCACACAGTCAATCAGACATCAAAGGTGTACTGGGAGCCGCGGACAAGACTTGAATCGGGCGTTATAAATAGATAAAATACTTTTGTGTTTTTCTAAAGTATCCTGAACTTTGACGGATTTTGATTAAAAATGGTAATGTCAATCTCATGGGAAAAAATAAGAGTATGAGCTTAAGCCGCATAGTTATATTGATATTATGTTATATTACATTATATTATATTATTTTATATTATAGTATTATATTATAGTATATTATATTATATTATATTATATTATATTATATTATATTATATTATATTATATTATATTATAATATATTATATTATATATTCAGCCTTTCAGACCTATCTGAGGAACTATGAGCCAGCATTCGAGGGGCAGAAAAACATCAGAGACAAATGTGGTCGATGGAAGTGGTGAACATTATAACTTATTCGATCACGCAAAGCACCTGAATGAATTAAAATAAGCACTTGGGTGGAATTCATTTTTACATCCCGATTTTTTTTTAATGAATGTATTTTCCATGCCTGCATTTTGTATTATAAAGAGAGTATGCGTATGAAAGATTTTAAAATGCGTTTTGTTTGGTGAAAAATGAGATGAATAATCAGCTAATAATTCTCTATAGATGTCACTGTTTGTTATTGGCGTTACTATCGCAATTAATCCGGCGCAATCACTAACACATACTAGCTAATATCAAATCAGGTTATTTTGTTACTATTATACATCTACACCTTTTTAGCTCAGAAAAGGAGACGAACATCTATCAAGCGAAATTTACTCTGGAACATAATGACTTCAGGAAGCGAAGAAAGCAAAAGAAACCATAACTGTAAAATCTGTATGCCTTTTCAGGCCGTTTTTTTTTAATTATAATTTATCTTTCATATCCTACAGGATGACTCTAAGAGGTCTAGATACTTGAACAAGTTCTTTCATAAAATTGTTATATGCAAGCTTATCAAAGTGACAAATAAAATTATGCACATGTATCAGATCTCTTTCTCCAATGTCAAAACTCTCGTTTATATTCATATCCGGATATTTTATTTCATAGTCCGTGAAAAGTAGTGATTTGATTATTTTTTTATAATGAGCACTCATAGTTCCTATAATGCTTGTATTTAAGGCCAAAAGACATCAAGGGACATGTATTTTATCGCCAATGTTGGATTTTTAATTTCTTGCCTTTTCGTGTGTGTTTTTGAATGTTCTCTATTAATTTGATACTTTGAAAAAATATAATTACGTATTCACTGTTGAAATAACCTACTATTACAAATATTTTTGGTAAATAAGTAATAGTCATGGTTTAAAAGGTCAATCCCGTGGTAGGCATTTGGGAAGAGCATTAAAAATAACGTTGATCATAATACTAGAACTTAGACTAAAAGGCGTGTATTTAACTCACCCAAACTGAGGAGACTTGGCACTTTTACTCCTGTGGCTGGCCTCATTGGACCAGGAATCAAAGTAGATATTCCAGAGAACGGACACATCCTAGTCACTCTGCTAATCAACGCTTGAACTTCCAGCGCAGAAAGCTGAGCACGTTCATCGTTAGAACTACATCCCAGTAGCGTTTGCTTCGTTTTAAAGCCCCTAGGTAACAAAAATAAAAAGAATTCTATGCCGACACGGGGGTACCGGCAGAGGTTCTAACTTCGGACCTCTTGTTCGCCAGTCGAGAACACTAACTGATTGACTTGTCTGGCACCCCCTAATCACAGCAACACGCAGGTCTTGTCAGGTCCCAAACTTCTGTCTCCTGCTAAGCATGGCAGTGGGCGTCTGAATCTGTCGAGAATTTTAACTCCCGATGCTTTAGTGAGCACTCAGAAGGACACAAACCTAGAAAATTTGTGGTCAGAGAAGATACATTGGTCGAGGGTGAGGAAGGGTGAACATAAACTTGATCACCGACAGAGTACAGCTCCAATGCTCAGTAGTCAGTAATGTTATCTAGTAAATCAATAATTCTTTTCTTATAAATTTCCGGTCCTGTGTATTGAGTTGTGAAAATTTACCGATAACAGAACAGATTGTAAAGTTGACCGCTTTCAGAGGAAGTTTTCGACTAATTTAAGTGACTTATGAATTTCCTAAATTAAACAGACAACTCATTCAGATATGAAGCTCCGATTTGATATGATTATGAAGAAGTCTATTTCCTTTGCCACACAATCTAGATCCAGCACGAAAACTTTGGGTATTCTATAAATCTAAAATGAAGAATTCATAATAATTATTATACACAGTTTAGTTATTGGCCTAGATTCTACCTCTTGTAAACAATATTTAAATCCAATCTATATCTAGACCATACTCCTGGATACACTATTTGTTGTTGTCTAATCGGCTACCAATAGACCGGATAGATCTAGATCTACTAAGATATTCAAGACAGCCGCATGTGTCTATAATTTCGATTACGAAAATCTAACCGCTAAACTAAATCAGAATTACCGTAACATAATGTGCGACGTGTTCTAGGCCATCAGTCACCACTATTCTTAATTCCGGATTATTGTAAGCCGAGGCCAGATTGCCCAATCAGGCCAAGCACAAGAGGAAAATTTGTGGAGTCTTGGACCGTATAATGCCACTGGGCAGTGAATACGAACCGAAACTGACCCTCACACTCTTAACAAGACGGTGTCGATTAAACACACTTCCAGTGTTGAGGCGCGCTGCCGCTTTCAGCGCACGGTCCTTGTGGTGTGGTCGCTACCCTTCCCGACCGTAAACACAGACAGGTGCGCAGGCCGAAGGTGCGGTGACGCGTGAGTGCGCTGCTTGATCGCCTCTTTGAATTAAGCAGTCCCTGTGCTTTATGTCGGAACATCTAGTTTAGGACATTCATGCTTTAGGCATTAACTTTTGTATTTAAAAAAAGAAGAAAACAATTTCTTCATTTTGGACCCAAAGAAAAAAAGACAAACAAAAAAACATTGACATCTTGGCTTATACCACGATTTGCTATTCTCAATCCATTGGTTAGAAAGATTATTCGATGAATATATCTAGTAAGAGTTTAGTAGGTTATTGGGCAATCTAGTAATTGTGAGAACACTGCTTTGAAGCAATCCTTATCGGATTGTCTAGGTTAGGACAGTCATGCTGGAGGGCCTTTAGGCTATGACTTTGAAAGAAGCCTAAGTCATTCATTTAGTTACACAAGCTCTTGGCATTTCTTCTTTTGTCATGTCTGCTCATTGAATTGTTGTTTGTTATGATTTAATCATTGATTACAACAAAAAGATTACAGTCTCGTTTTCAAAAAAAAATCTTGCCAAAGTCCTTTTTATACCCGCTATCTAAAAAGACGCGGAAGAACATCTTATGCCAAGGATATATTATATGACGTGACGGTACATGCACTATCCAAGCGATACAATTTGAAAAGCATCATCACTTTTTTCTGAAAACATCATATAAAAAAAGAGAATATAAGCTTGGAATGGTTTATTTTACTTATAGCCGTGGCGGGTTCCAGCTCTTCGTCTGTGACCTCGATCCTTCATGTGAGCTATTCTCCATTTTCGTCTGGAAATGTTTACAAAAATAAAACATGTAAAAATTACAGAAAAAAATCACACATTGTTGAGTTTAAGGAATGTAACGAGAGATTTTAATAAACAAAACATGAAATTATCTAGTTATAACTACATCTTTTAATTTCCTTTAAAAAAAAAAAACATTACCTCAAAACTTAGGCCTACTACGTTAAGGCTTCTGTG
>RQTK01000023.1:267115-289615 GCA_003991915.1 Elysia chlorotica | reverse complement strand
ATCTTTGTAACCTTCATCGTTTAAAAGTAAATATATCTCTTCAGAAATCGCCGGTGTCATAATTATCTTCCTATTTTGTGCCTATTGCGCTGGCCCACCTTCTCTGCGTGCTGGCAAAAGACGCCTCGCAGTTTGTTGTAGAGAAGTTTTGTGTTCTCATCTATGACATCAAAACGGACCTTCTTTCTGCAGAGTAAGCGACACAGCCTCAAACCTCAAGTCTTCACTAGGTTATTGGGGACAAGTTTTTTCAAAATGATGTACAAATTTTGCTCTCATTTGTGAAACTGAGCGAAACGCACAACCAAGCTAATAAATATAGGAAACCTGGTCGTGTATTACACGTAGATCTACACATTATTGTGCCGATATTGGATTGGCAAAACTATGGCTTTAAGGACCTTAAATCAAACGAACAACATGTATTATGGATTGAAAAGAAAGCAAAAACAAACAAACTTCTTCAAGCCCGATGTTTTCTATAGTTAATAAGGAATATATGTAACCCCTAGTCCTTTTTTTTTACTCGTAAACCTCACTTATATTCATAGAGAAAATGTTAAGAATTCTGTAACAAAAATTGAAGCGTATCCATTTGAAAATTAAAAACAAACTAGAAACTAAACAATAAGGCAACCACATGTCAAGCATGTTGCTTCAACGGGAAATGAATTGACAGCAATTAGGGGAGTATCATTGTCTTTCTTTAATAATAGCATGTGGGCCTACTCTCCGCTTAATGGATCTTAAAAATGCAGACAGTAGCCCCCCTTTTGCCACACAACCCTGTTCCATAATACCCCACTGTTCCATATTCCCCACCCTTCCCCTATACATTGTAGTTTACACACCAAAGGTGCTTGGAACTTATGGAAGACTTTGAATAGGGCGTCCATTAAGCGGAGAGTAGGCCCACATGCTATTATTAAAGAAAGACAATGATACTCCCCTAATTGCTGTCAATTCATTTCCCGTTGAAGCAACATGCTTGACATGTGGTTGCCTTATTGTTTAGTTTCTAGTTTGTTTTTAATTTTCAAATGGATACGCTTCAATTTTTGTTACAGAATTCTTAACATTTTCTCTATGAATATAAGTGAGGTTTACGAGTAAAAAAAAAGGACTAGGGGTTACATATATTCCTTATTAACTATAGAAAACATCGGGCTTGAAGAAGTTTGTTTGTTTTTGCTTTCTTTTCAATCCATAATACATGTTGTTCGTTTGATTTAAGGTCCTTAAAGCCATAGTTTTGCCAATCCAATATCGGCACAATAATGTGTAGATCTACGTGTAATACACGACCAGGTTTCCTATATTTATTAGCTTGGTTGTGCGTTTCGCTCAGTTTCACAAATGAGAGCAAAATTTGTACATCATTTTGAAAAAACTTGTCCCCAATAACCTAGTGAAGACTTGAGGTTTGAGGCTGTGTCGCTTACTCTGCAGAAAGAAGGTCCGTTTTGATGTCATAGATGAGAACACAAAACTTCTCTACAACAAACTGCGAGGCGTCTTTTGCCAGCACGCAGAGAAGGTGGGCCAGCGCAATAGGCACAAAATAGGAAGATAATTATGACACCGGCGATTTCTGAAGAGATATATTTACTTTTAAACGATGAAGGTTACAAAGATGATGATGATGATGATGATGATGATGATGATGATGATGATGATGATGACGATGATGATGATGATGATGATGATGATGATGATGATGATGATGATGATGATGATGATGATGATGATGATCATAATCATCATCATCATGATCATCATCTTTGCAACCTTCATCGTTTAAAAGTTAATAAATCTCTTCAGAAACCTCACTCTACTCATAGAGAAAATGTTAAGAATTCTGTAACGAAAACCGAAGCGTATCCATTTGAAAATTTAAAACAAACTAGGAACTAAACAATAAGGCAACCACATATCAAGTATTTGCTTCAACGGGAAATGAATTGACAGCAATTAGGAGAGTAGCATTGTCTTTCTATAATATCATGTAGGCCTACTCTCCGCTTAATGGACGCCCTATTCAAAGTCTCTTCCATAAGTTCCAAGCACCTTTGATGTGTAAACTACAATGTATACTCGGAAACAACGCTTTAACGTGTTTTTCACCCCGGAGCACTGCTTATCAACCCATGTACACTGTGTTTATCAACCCATGCACACTGTATTTATCAACCCATGTACATTGTACATCGTATCGCATCCGTGTTTCCTATCAGTGTAGGCTACAGTAGTAATGCTGTGTCTACCATCAAAACGGGTAGGCTACTGCAGCGCAGTTCATTGTGGGGAAGTTCGGCTTTCTCAAAGCGGACTATGCAGTGTCTACCATCGGCCTTTACTAAAATTAATTATGGCTAGACATCTGCGCTGCTTGTCACAGGTGATTAGGGCCTGCCGCGAGGTCGCATGGCGCGGGTCTTTTTGTATGACTTTGTCTCCGCCAACTTTAGAGCAAACCCGCCGCTCGTACTATAGTGCATTACGTTAAAGGGCATTGGGATGAAGATAAAAACAAACCTAGAACTAAGCACAGCGACTTAGGTTATGCAGTAAATGAAACAAAAATGTTAAAATGATAACCGTGAAAATATGCTTAGGTATATAATTGAACTAGGTCTACACATAAATAGTCTTTGAAAATATATAACATGTTCTTACTTGGTTTGTACGATTGGGTCTACTAAGGTTGGATTATCACTACAGTAAAGTTATGACCGTTTGTATACTTCATGTATTTATTTATCATAATTATTAATAAACGAATACTATCTATATCTAAACCATACGTCTACTATCCAAATTCATTAAAATCGTTAAATTATTAATATAATTTTAATTCAGTGTCTAGAATAATACATGGCCTATTCAGTCAATGCTGTGCATATGTTCACATTGAAATTATGTTCATACAGACAACAACTTCTATAAATTTACTCTTCCGTTACTAGCATTAATTTTAATTTGTCTAGCGCTCACAACTTGCCCTAGAGTTGGTGATAATAGGATAGAAAGCGGACGTTCTCAAGCCCTTTTAGGAGTGCCTCTCTGGTGTATCTGGTGTATTATAGGCAAAGACCTTATAACTTATAAGTTATTAAGGTCTTTGATTATAGGCTAGCTCTTTTACTTTAAAAATTAGTTATGTTATTTATCGATTTCGACACGTTTATTTACTGCCATCATCGCTGTTGGTATAGTTTATATTGGCTTAATCTCAATTATAGATAATTAGAAATAACGTTATTTTTTTTTCTAAGAAGCTTTAAAGACAATATGATGCAACCATGCAAAAATGTCTTTCTATTTAACGCAGTAATAAAAGAAACAAGTTTGATTACTTTTTTTTTTCGATAAATTAATAAACTGATTTCCAAACGAGAAGAGTGCACAAATTGTGACCTTCTCTGGATGCAACTTTGCTAACATGGCGACAAACCAGTTTACTCAGATGGTAAGTTATTTTGAAAAAAGAACCTACACTGTTTTGTGTACCAGTTCTGTTTAGATTGGGAATTGTATCCAGTATGTAAAATGCTTTCAATACAACTTGCACAAATTTAATCAATTAGGGGACTGTTCAAAATAGAAATTTAGCTTGGAAGGGTCTAGATCTGCATGATTTAGAATTTGGACTAGAATCTAGATCTAGATCTAGATAGATAGATCTAGTCTAGAAAATGATAGAATCTAGATATCATATAGGGTTTTCGAACGCAATGAATTCTTAGGCTACTATTAAAATCTCTTTCAGATTTAGTCTGCTATGGTGTGAGTTTGTTATCACAGTCATAAGTTCGGCTTTTCTATGTGCATCGGTGCTGTGTGAGATTCATCATTAATTGTGAGCGGATTAGATCTAGACTTCAGATCTATACCTATCTATATTCTAGGTTGAGATTGGAGTGTGGCTGTGCTCTTTCACATAGTCACGATAGTGATTTTGTTTTGGGCACAGAGTGCCATTGATGCAGATTTGTCAATACAGAGTGGGGGTAGGGACACAGAGTGCTTTCCTTACTCACAAAGACAGTTCTAATGAGTTTATTACTGGGACGTTGTTAATCACGCAGCCTGCGAGAATAAAGAAGAGCGACGTTGTTACTATATTTAGAGGTTGTATGCGCGAATAGCGGCCACGCTAATCACGCATCCTCTATTCCTGCGAGATTAACAACTACTGACAAGTGAGTTTATTGTCACAGGATGAATTTATTATTAGGCCTACATGTTTTGTTGACACAAATTAAGTTCATCGACACAGGTTGGTTTTCTGACACACACAGAGGGAGTTTTTCTTTCTCTTAGAGGGAGAGAATTTAGGCCAAGAGAGAGGAGAAATTTAAAAGCCAACTAAATAAAGTAAGGAAAGATTGGAGAGTGAGAGAAGAAAATAAAAACAAAAGAGAGAGAGAGAGAGAGGGAGGATTTGGGGGTGGGGACAAGGGTAATAATCAAAAATGAAAGCCAGGAGTCATAGAAGAAAAGATTGATGAAGAGAGAAGTAAAAGGAAGACTATGAAGTGAAAATGGATAATAATTATATAATAAAAAAAAACAATGCCGGGAGTGAGAACAGAAAAAGTACAGTGAGAAGGAAAAAAAAGCTGAATGAGAAAGAACAGGGAGGCATAGGCTACAGTGACAAAATTAATCCATAGATTTTATGAGTCAATCCTACCACAAACACAAAGGTTAAGTACAAATGGGATGTGCTTTCTAGCACAAACGAATTTGACTTTCACTCTATGTCAATTAAATATAGTTGCATGTATGGATACAGCTACAGTGTGTGACTATGTCAATTCTCAATTAAAATTACCAAATCTAAATTTACAAAATAAAAACAAACTTTTCTTTTTCATCATTTTTATATTGTTTACTCAGTTCCTATCTAGTGAAATGAAAAAATAATCAATTTTTAAATGACTATATTCCTTAATTAAGGGACATCAATGTTAGGAAACAAGCAGATATATTTTAAGTTTTACAAGAAAAAAACTGGAAGTGTCATTTTTCCCCAGACGCGTCCTTGTAATACTTTTTTGCACACCAAAAATCGAAAGGCGCGTTTAGAACAAGAGAAGGGGCCAGTGGGGCCCACTGTGATTAGTACTTTAAACCGGCTGATTATCTTAATTATATACATGTAGTAGATCTGTTGTTAGCAAAAGGCAATGCGGTTTTTACCAACCGCGTTCACAGAGTTTGGCTAAGGCAGGGCGTGCCGAGAGTGGGATCCCTTCTTCAAAAAGTAGGACTTGCAATCTGGAGTCATGTAGATAATGTTGTGTTCAGGCGCCGAGAGCACTAGAAGTAGCAGCAGATTTTAGATTGTATCTTAAATCTTAATAACTGCATTGATTGAATTCTATCATAGTGATCTGAGACTCAATAATGATAATGAAAATAATAATAGTAATAACAACAGCAGCAACAGAATCCTTTAAATTGGCATAATTTATGAAACTAGAATATAATGTCAATGTGGGTTAGTAACCTTTGTTTCTTTACATAACATTTGTAGGGAAGGGTCCCATAAAAAGAAGTCCCCTTGAATTGGTCTTGGGAGGGCCCTCTCTATCAATAACCTGGGGAAAACACTGAGTGGGTGTGAACTTTGTCAAAAAACTTCATTGTATACTTTTTCCACAGGTGAGGCATTTCAGCTCCAGTGCTGTCAGGGCAGCTAAACTGGTTCAGGTGAGATGTAATGAATTTAACAACAGAATTTGTAAAAAATGTCTTTTGCCTTTATTTTATTTTTTTAGACCATAAATAGGCTTTGATTGAAAACATTCTATTCATTGTTTACAAATCTCTCATATAAATAATTTAGACGTCATAAAAAGTAAGGAGGTAGCTTAAATTTTAACTGCACATGTGATGAATATTTTCTACAATCTCAATATTTGCAATATGAAAAGGATTACAAAGTCTCTCACTTTAAAATTTAAGTTCGACTCATCACTAAGTCTAGGGTGGGACTGTTATAGTCAGAAACAAATTGTTAACTGTGCCTGACTGTATGGTGCAAAATAGAAGACTAGAAATGTATACATACTTTTGAGATATATTTTACCTTTATTTATGAGAAACAAGGCTAAATGTTTTGTTTTTTTTTTAAATCTTTTTAAGACGAAATGACAACCTTCATTCATCCTCTTACTTATACACATAAATGTGTCAGATTATACGAGGGAAATTTCTTTCTTCTAATAGCCACCAATCCAGGTATTTGGAGTAGAAGGTCGCTATGCCACTGCCCTGTACTCTGCTGCCAGCAAGACGTCAAAGCTAGAAGCTGTAGAAAAAGAACTGTCTGCTCTCCAGGTAACCTCACAGTTAATATTAATTAACTGTGCAAGACTGAAACAATTTCACCTTTTATCTAGCCTAGGTTCAGTCTACTTTAGCATGCCACTCTTACGCAAAAATCTGCGGGGATATTTCCCGAGATCGCAGTTGTTGGTCCGCTAACACTGAGGCAGAATTTTTATTCCTCTTTGACCGTTGTTGTAGTGTCAGACATCACTGACCGCGGACCTTTAGACATACACCAAGCTTTTCCTGCTGGGAAAAAAAAAAAGAGTAATAGCCATGAGAAATTTTCATATTGGAAACGATAGAAACAAAAATTCTTTTTTTTTTGTTTTGCGAAAGTTATCGGCATTATCTTGCAAATTATGCGCTCTATAGTGTTCTTTCTGTAAATCTGTCAATCTAAGTAATTAGATGATATTGTTCAGAGTTGAATCTTAATCTTGATTATTTATTTATTTTTCAATTCTCACTGTCGTTAGAAGAAAGAAAGAAAGAAACAGACATATACAAAACAAATAGAAAGTCTTATTTGATATTATTTTTAAAAATTATAAATTTTAGTTTCAGAGGTTAAAGCCTATTATTTTTATCATCAACTTGCCTATAATATGACCTTGTATATAAGAAAGTTTTGAAGCTAGCCTGTCCTTAGCCAGAAACTCCTCCTATCACAATGATCTCATTTCTTTTTTTAATGTTTTTTAGGCTGACATTCAAAAGGATCGGCGGTTGTTGGAGTTCTTGTCAGATCCCTCACAAAAGAGAACACAGAAGAGAGGTATGCAGCAGTAAACTTTTTTTTGTCTTTTTTAATCAGTATATATATCAAACCTGCAGAGAGATGAGGTGACACATTCCTATGGCGAATAGCTTCCACCTGGGATGAGCTGTTGAAATGTAAAATGTGGCTGGCATTATATGTGTTTATTCCCAAAGCATAAGATAGCCTTGTCAATAATAATAATAATAATAATGATAATAATAATATATTGCACTTATAAAGCGCACTTCCATGAACTATCATGCTCAATGCGCTAAACAATTTTCATTATCACAATTAAAAAAGACAAATAGCTGTATTATGTTGGCACAATTCAATATTACATTCAAAAGTCACAAGAAATCTTAGAGGTATATACAACAATTACAGGTTCAATTTCAATCATCAAAAGGGTAGAACTTTAGAATGTGTTTGAAAATTTCCATGGGAGGTGCCTCCCTTATGTTGAGAAACCAACTAACCAAACTAAATTTGTAGATTTCTTTTTTTCTAATAGAAATTAGATCGCTAAAACTTTTCAGATTTTGGTTGATGAAGTTGGCATGATGAATGCGTCATTATTATGAGAGTGAAAACTTTAATATTTATCTTCAATTGTTCATTTTGATCTGTTCAGTGAAAAAAGCTTGTCCAAATCATAGCCTCTGAGTCCTTGTAAGAATTGCAAAAGATTAAAAGACACTATGAGAAACACAAATTTGATAGAACTCTCAACATTTTTATGATTTACATGGGATCTTAGAATATTTATAACATTTCATGACCAAAAAATGGATCACAGAAATCTTTGCACTAATAATGCTTGTGATAAAACAAATGTTAAATTTATCATTCTACATAAAGTTCATGTTGGTAATGTTGACTTTTATTCTTCTAAATAATCTTTCAGCTGCCGTTCAAAACATGATGAAACAGAGAAAATGCACTGACTTGACCACAAATCTTTTTGGTATGTTGATTAAACTAAAAACTTTGTAGATCCTCGACACTTGCAGCTAAGCCAACGCTTGTAAATATACTAAAAAGTCGACATTGATATCTCAATTAAGCAATGTTTTATTTTTATTATTAGCGTGTGAATATAATTATATAATTATGTATGTTATATAAGTTTTCTGTTTTCTCTAGGACCTTTTCTAATTTTGCAGGAAATCCCCCAAAACTACAAATGCATATGAAAGAAGTTATAAGATAAAGATAAGAATGACTTTATTGGTCCTTTTTGAGGAAATCGAGATTGACATGTCCATTTACGTTAAAAATAAGTATAACATTAAACAAAAAAGTACAATATTGCAAAGAAAATAATTATAATAAAAAAAAAAAGACATTGATAATATATCACTTATTATACCTTAAAATTAGAATGTTGGATTGATATGACAAATAAATAGATTTCAGATATGCAAATGCAATTACGTAAAATAAAACATTCTTCATTGAATATGATAATAATATTGATTTTGTTCTTAACTCTAGACATGTTTACGCCTAATGAAATCGGCTGTTAAGTCGCTCGTGTGGTATTACGGCCGTTCATGATTTGGGTGTTAGCTCTGATTAATAGATATGGTCTTCTGTATATTTGTCATTCATGTAGAAATCATTTTGTAATTATCAATGATCTGTGTTACAGTAACTCTGGCAGACAATGGCAGGATCAAGAAGACCCCTCAAGTTCTGTCCGCATTCAACAAAATTATGAGTGCTCACAGAGGAGAAGTTATTTGCTCTGTGGTTACTGCTAAGGTTAGCCAGCAATGTTAATCTCCTTTGTATATTTTTTTATCTTGTTTTTTTTTTTCTTTTTTTAATAAATGGCTTTGGGAACAATTTTTTAATTAATTTTATCCATTGGGTTTGAAACATCCCCAGAACAGTGTTCCATTGCTGGGTTGTGCATGTCTTATTTCTGATTATCATACAGCTACGGTTAATTGCGCAACTAAAACTCGAGTAGAAAAAGAAATTTACTCAAGTTTGCGAGTACAGAAAAGAAAAGCAAAGAATAATTTTTATCGACCTGCACAGTCTTTTAGTTGTTTAGTAAATCTGCATAATACTGTTTTATCAGTATCAGCACTGCATTTGACCTCATCCGGGTTACCGACTTCGAACATTTAGTTTGTCTGATTGATATCATTTATTCTTCCGAATAATATCGATCTGTCCATCTTCATCCAGTCCTTGTCATCTTTTCTGACAAATTGATTCCTGCTAGGGTGTGTTTGATCTAACTCAGACGTATTGCCTCTTTTAATGACGGAACATTGGCGAAACCGTTCTAAGCATTTTGCTTAATTAGGTTCGTGAATTAACATGCACGCTCTGGTAATATTTATAAAGAAAATAATCGAGACCTGGGTCTAGTCAAAGCTAGATCTAACCTGAGATGTATCTTATGTGATAGCTAGATTGTATCGGACAATCGGCACATTTTGCATCTAAATTCATATTATCTAGATCTATATCTGGATTTCTGCTAACAATGTTTCAGCATGATATTCGCACGTTTTGCTCCACGAAAAAAAAAAAACTGGTGTTAATTCTTTCATGAAATGGATGAACAATGCACAATTCAATATTTGAATATTTACTGCAATTTGGATGAGTGAAATTAGAACAGACGTAGAGTAAAAATAAACTTCGTTGAGATGGATGTATATATATATAAACAAAGAACAATATAGGTCTAAATGGAAGCCGGTAAAGAAGAAAACCTGTTGTAGACATTGTTTGCCGGCAAATATCAGTTCTGTTGTACACATTGTTTGCCTGAAAATATGTTAGCGAGTAATAGTAAATATAATACACCTGTTTCCTTTAATAAATATAACCATTAGTCATCTCAGGGACACTCTCAGCTTGCAGGGGGGCCATGCCTCCCTGATACCATTCCCTCTCCCCCTCTTTCTCCACTACCAAAGTCACAGAAATTTCGTCAGGTTTGGGTGGCATCCCTGTTGTCATATTGAAGGAAAGTTGTTTTTTTAATTTACAACCCTCTATCACTTGTAAAAACTACTTTTTAATTTGCTTTTTGTGAACAACCCTTGGTATATTCAATGGTTTGGATTATTCTTTAACTTTTTATACTGGAAATTTGTAATTTAATTAAACAAAAAGTCAAATGTAAATTAAGGTATGACTTGTGTTGTTGGTATTACATGTATTTTTGTTACATATTGTTATTATTATAATTTTTTTTATCTTTTTTTAATAATTAATTGCTTTATAGTCTCCCCTAGAAAAATGCTTAGGAGATTCCTAGAGATTATTACAATATATTAGATATGTTTACTTTTGATAATCAGATGAATGTTTTCTTTTTATTTTATTTTCAACAGTGTTAACAAAATGCTTTGTATTTCCTTCAATGTAGGTTTTGGACGAGGCTAGCATGAAGGAATTGCGAGCTGCTCTCCAAGCTTTCCTCAAGAAGGGACAGAGTCTGCAGCTTCAAACAGAGGTAAGTCAATATTTCTTAAGACAAAAACGAGGAGTGTTCCTAAACTACGGCTAAAATATTATTTTTCAATATAAAATGCAATGGACATAGTTTTTTATCTTAACCTTAATAAAAAAATCAAAATACAGTCAAACCTACCTTGCCAATCGCAATAACTTTTCATTGACTCCCTTGTGATATTACTTTATTTTGTTGCTACCCAATGCTATTGCAGGCCGCCTGTAACCTGACCAAAACAAAAAACTCTGTTTGTCAATGTGAAGCCCTTCATTAAATTTGAAGAAGATACCACTGTCATCAGCCTTATATATCGAAAAATGTCAGCTATTCTTTTAAACAGATTTACCTTTTTAACAAACGGTGTGATGACAGTTATCTGCTATGTCAGTATGACAAAGGTATTTTTTAATTTCTTTTAAGGACAAAGAATGGTCCTGCTGCACACTGATTTAAAAAAGTATTCTGACCAAACCGTATTGTCACTCTCTTTCATTACAGGTGGACCCATCTCTCATTGGAGGCATGAAAGTAACCATCGGTGATCGTTTTGTAGACATGTCAATGGCTAATAAAATTAAGACCTACACCAACTTGATCAAGCAGGCTGTGTAACTCTATGAAGCTGTAACTGTATTTCCATTGAGTGTGGTTTCCAAGCACACGAAGCAATGGTGTCTGTAGATTTTTTTAAGAGGAACTAAGTGTCATAATTTATCACACTTGGTCAGAGGGAATGAATGGATTTAAGATAAAAAGAAGATGATCAAGCTTTGAAGATATGTCATATTCACGGATGGCAATACTGTAATGTTTGATGAAATTGTTTTTTTTGTGTGGTTTCCTCTATACATAGTGATGATTTGAAAATAAATTGTTTGAGAAAAAAAAACCAATCTTCTTCGTTTTTCTGGTGTTTTTTTTAACATGCCTATCTATATTGAGCAATATTATAGTCATGATAAGATTTCTTCAGCTTGCTTTTATATGTTAAGTAGTGCAAGAAAGAAAAGAAAACCTTAGTGACAATGTTATTCTCACTCTACGCGTACAAATTAACACAATAAGGAACATTTTTTAGATATCTGAAGTTGAAGGATTCACACAAGTCAGGTTCAGTCCAATGAAAATCATGCAATAAATATTCTCGCTCACTGTATTTTACCACCACAATGATGAGGGGGCTCACTAGAGTTTTCTTTAGGGTTACTCATGATCATCTATGATATCTTTAGCAATCAAAAACTTGTGACCACGTTTCTTCCTGACAATTTAAAGGGAGGAGGTGTATCATGAAAAAACGGATTTAGTAATCTTATTTTTTAGAAAGGGATTAATTTGGAAAAAAAACAAAGACCTTTTTTTATCTTTAATATAAATAAAACCATAATTTTTGTATTTAAAAAAGTGAAACATTTTATACTTACTTGTTACTTGTATCCGCCGCCGTGTTCGTCGATAGGATCTCCAGCAGACATCACAACAGCACGCCATTTGTTTCTGTCCCTACTCCGCAGACTTATTTTGTGTAAACTTAGACCACTGCTCTTCTCAATGTTGTCTTTCAAGGTGGTGGGAGGTCTGCCTTTTCTCCTTTTGCCGGCAAACTTTCCTTGCAGGACTGTTTTCATTAGATCAGTCTTTGTGTTGCGTATTGCATGGCCCGTATATCTGAGTCTGTGTTTTTGGACCTTACTCAATAGCTTTCGTGTGACACCTAGTTCTTTTAGGATACTGTCATTTGTTCTTTTCTCTTTCCAGCTAACTCTAAGAAGGCGTCTGTATAGCCACATTTCAATGGCATGGATTCTGTTTTGTTCTTCTTGTTTTAGTGTCCATGCCTCACAACCATATAGAACAAATGGCCAAACCAGACATTTTAGAATTGCCATTTTCACTGTTGTCGGAATTCCCCTATCTTTCCAAATATTGTTTAATTCAATTGTCTTTTGTTTTGCGATACTAATTCTTGTCCTAACGTCTTTGGAACAGGATCCATTGTTTTCTTTCACTGAGCCAAGGTATTTGAAACATTGCACATATTCAAGTTTTGAGTTGTCTACTTTGATGTCATTTGCAGTGTTATTTGTATCATTTATGTGCATGACTTAAGTTTTCTTAGCATTCAGTTTTAATGATGCTTTTCTTCCTGCAATGTCTACTCTATTTAAGATTCTTTTCACGCTTGTTACATTGTCAGCAATCAGGGCAATATCATCAGCATAACGCAGATTTGTCAGATTACGTCCTCCTATGCTTATTCCCATACCATCTATGTCTGCCTCCCGCATCACTTGTTCTGTATAGATACTAAACAGATGAGGGGATAGTATATTTTATAAAGAAGTAAATAATTTAACGATACCTCAAAATCTTTCATAGATTAAATGTCAGTGTTTGACACCTTTAATATTGATCAAGAAGATGTCTTTATTTACTAGTTAAGAACAGCATGGAAAGCACACACTTCTGCTGGTTAAAAAGCAACTGCTGATGAAATTATTTTAAATGTTATTATGTAATGGTGGTTATGGTAAGTTGAATATATTTTATTGTTTTGAGTTGGGCTTTTTCTCCTGGATATTTTACCTGAAAAAGGTTAAATCAAAAGTGCAGTAGGACATTCATTGCATGTATGTATATACAATGTATTTAAATCAAGAACATTCTAGAAAGGTTGGTTGGTTGGTTTCTGAATGTTCGTCAGTATCTAGGATATATCCTAAGAATATTGTCTGAGGCAGTGCAGGGTATCAGGTCTACTGACGACCCAACCAACATGGGACAATTTCTGATGGATCAATTGGTTTATCAACGAGCCGAGAACCTTCCAAGAGATCAAAACTCGGCTACCAGTTGTGATTTGATACATTATCTAAAGAGATATTCATGTACTAAGATTGGAGCTTAATTATTCAACTTGATGAAAATTCATGAGCTACAATTAATCTTATTGAAAAACGAACCGCCCAACCCAAAACAGCCAGGTGAGCTGTTTAGAGCATAAATGCATCATACAAATAGAAAATATTGTGTGACTGCATCATGCAGTTTTTTTTTTTACAGAGGATATGTTCTTATTCTTAACCTGTCAACAGCGTTCTATGTTGTAATTTAGTTTGGACCCACAGATGGCTAGCCGCAAAAACAGTTACAGAGAACGTAAATATATAAATCACTGGGATAGACATGTCAGCAGCATTCGACACCATAGATAGAGACATCCTTCTGCAAATTCTAAAAGACATCGTTGAAGAAGACGAACTCAGACTCATACAGTTTTTATTAAGTAACACACACAACACCAGAATAAACATCGCTGATCGATCTTTGTTTAGCAGTAGAGGATATTCTTACACCAGCAATTTTGGTACACCCCAGGGCGACGGACTTAGCCCCGTGCTCTTTATCATATATCTTGAACATGCTCTGAAAGAAGTACGCAAAGTGATAGGTGAACCCAAATCCCCATTAGAAGAGAAAATACCAAGAGAAATCGCATACGCCGACGACGTGGATTTTGTAGGCCTAGAATACATCGACATAGACGCAGTGCAGAGAACACTTCACAAATATAACCTTAAAGTTAATGTTGCCAAAACGGAAAAAAACATTATTAAGCAAAAACGAGGATGCCTGAAGATCAACGAAGAAGGTTGGCTCGCTGATGGGTGATAAAGAAGACGTAGAGAGAAGAAAACAGCTATCAAATGTTGCCTTATATAAATTGAAAAACATCTGGATAGGACAGGACAGAATAAACAGCAACATCAAAATAAAACTATATAAAGCACTCGTCAAGTCTATCCTAACTTATAATTGTGGAACGTGGGCTTTGACTCAAACTGAACTAAATAAACTAGACGCATTCCATCGTAAACAACTACGGAAAGTTCTCAACATCTACTACCCCACAAAAATTTCAAACAAAACGCTCTACACAAAATGCAATGAAAAACCACTATCGATTCACATATTAGAAAGTCGTTGGCGCCTTTTCGGACATATCTTGCGTAGAAATGAGGAGATACCTGCCAACAAAGCCATGCAACTATATTTCCACCGCACCGAAAGAAGATTCAGGGGAAGACCAACTACAACCCTGCCAGTGACCATCAACAAAGACCTGTCACAAATCCAAGACAACCTATCACTGAAATCAACCGACGATTTGGAATACCTTCGATCACTGGCACAGGACCGTAACCAATGGAAGTCACTAACCAGGCAAATTGTGGAGATTGCTGAGGCGTCCCGATCTGACGACCAGCGACGCGATAAACAATAAACTGCATATGCAGTTTTTTTTACAGAGGATATGTCTTATTCTTAACCTGTCAACAGCGTTCTATGTTGTAAATTCTAGTTCGTATCAATTTACTCTTTCATTTGTATAACTCGGGGAGAGCATAAGTTCTTGAAACTCTTGATAGAAAGATCAATATTGTGAAAGAGAGTTCGTAATATTATCAAAGACAGAAGATGATGATTATACTTCTGTCTGCTATAATTCCTATAGTATGAAGAAAAGTATCACCAAATATTTCAACCGATTTAAAATATTTTCCTCTTTGCTTTCTTATGTTTGCTGTGACATGCTTTTTTTTCAAATGGCATTGGGGAAAATGAAATGATTTGTAAACGATGAAGTGTTCACAAGGGGAGTAATGCAATTTTTTAATTTACGAAATTTCCCGGTTCTATTTCTTGTCGCGTTCAATAGAGCTTATCTTGTTTCTAGGGGTCGTAAATAATGCAAGAGCCGTGGTAGATTTCAACGAGTCGTAATTTAAATACATGTACAACGTTGCATTTACGACCTTGGACCTATAGATGATCTTATGCGATGACATGGCTGTGTAGAGACTAATAATAGACCCATTAGTGGTCGTACGCAACAAAAGCAGTTGAGCTGAGCAATAGTGAGCTGTCTTAAATCCTAGTAATAATGTACATAGGCCGTTCGCACTAAAAGCAGTAGCCGCGCCGTATTGAGTAATGCACAGTGCTCGCAGTGAACAGTAATAAATATTTCTGCATTTAGAACCGCTCAATGCGAGCAGTGGTTTCGTAATTTCTAAAATCAGTACCCCCAAATGATAATAGAAACAGTAGCAACAAAAATAACACCATCACCACCACCACCAACAACAAGAACAACAACAACAAAACCAAAAATAGTAGTAATAATAATGATGATATTAAAAATGATGATGATGATAATAATAATAATA
This sequence comes from Elysia chlorotica, assembly GCA_003991915.1. Taxonomy (NCBI): domain Eukaryota; kingdom Metazoa; phylum Mollusca; class Gastropoda; family Plakobranchidae; genus Elysia; species Elysia chlorotica. Next base: position 273,795 of record RQTK01000023.1, on the reverse strand, counting down.
ATAATAATAACATAATGAAGCAAAGAGTGGTGAGAAGAATTTATTGGATTCTGATGTGGCTACTCAAATCTTTGACTCGGATGCTCCCACACAGAAAGTTGTTCCAAACGGAGGGGGAAAGAGACTCAGGGGGATACAATGGCTGTCAACAACAACTCTTGCGATGCTGCTACTTTGCCTGTTCCAGTTTCCAATAATAAACCAGTTAGAGCAACTAGGAAAAAATCTCAGCGTAGCCAAGCACAGGATAATACTGCCACAGTGGACTTGCCGACTCAAGTTATATCTGACGAGGGTGATACTATGCCCGTGAAAGAAGGTGTTGATGAAGGCAAAAATGAGGATGACACTGAGGAAAAGACCCAGGTGTTTGCCGAGGAGACTGTCGCAGTAGAAGACGTTGTAGGCAAGTCCAGTAAAGTATCAGGTAGAACAAGAAATGCAAGGCAAGGCAAACGTAAGCCACCAGACACAGAGCCACAGACAGTGCCTGTGGAAGACTCAAATATTTCTGGGCCTCAAGGCGATAAGGCTTTAACAAAAAAGTCAAATCCGATTAGTCTTGAGATAACGGATACACTGGTAATTGGTGAAAATGATAGCTGTGGGGCAGGACAAGATGAACCTACTCAGTTGTTCAGTGCTGCTTTGGGTCAAGAGAAAGATATTGAGAAGAACAAAGATGAGAATAACGATGAACCCACCCAGGATTTTGCTAATTCTAGCAGTGATTTGCCTACTCAAGTGTTTTCCCCAACAGCTGATGCTGACAGCCCAAGAAACAAACTGGAGTCACCAAGGAAAAAGGCAGGCGAGAAAGGGAAAAAGAATATTCAGCCAGTATTTTCTGATGAGGATGAGGATGATACAAATGTAAAACCATGGATGGCTGCCACCGCCAATGATCCAACTCAAGCTTATTGTGATAATGATGTGGAAGAAGATACTGATGAAGTTATAAAAAATTATGTTAACATTTTCCTTTGCATCGACTATTGAACACCAAAAACATGTTGATGGCGGTGGTGAGGATCTGCTAGCGCTAACATCTTAATGTAAGTATTGATTATTAAAAAGAAAACTGAGTTTTAATCTTCAACATAAATATTGCCTATGTAGGCATTTTGGCTTACATTTAGGCCTGCAATAAAGATTGGATGTTTAAAAAAAACTTATATTCTCATCCTGTAAATTCAAGTAAAATAATTATAGAGCTAATATAAAATCTTGATTTAGAATTAGACCTAGTTCTATATTTTTACATCTAAATCTACTTGAAAATATACCAATTTTGGAAATTATTTTTGTAGTTTAAAAATTGTTTAATGATTTTTTTTACATCAGTGCTGTGCTTAAAATTGTCTTCACTGAGCAACATAAACCCACATCTAAATCTTGTCGATTTTTCTTGCTTAGTTTTTTTTCGGAATTGCAGTCACAATGGTTGTAACTTTTACGTTTTAAATTCCGATGCTTTTGTTTGCAATTCTGTTACTGATACTATAGACCCAATAGCATCATTTATGACTTTCAATCAATAGTAGATTTAGAAATATGCTGTGTTTTTCCTAAGCTTATAATTTTATGTTTTGTATCGTTTATGTAGCCTACAATGTGTTTAATGTCATAAAATTTAAGTCTTATCATTTACATGTGGGTTACTTTGAACTATGTAGTTCTTTCGGCATAATGACTTAAAATAGCTAACATACATTGAAGGGGTCCCCCCACCAGAGAGCGATTTCTCTTTAAAACGTTTTGTAAAATTATGCATCTTAGAAAGATCATATGGGAGTGAGGGTTCCCCTCACCTTAGCTGGGCCCAGGGGCTCCTACAACCTAAATCCGGCACTGGTCAGGATACTGATTGATAGACGAAAAATACTCAGAGCAGAGTGAGGCACACAGACAGACAGACAGACAGACAATCAGAATGACAGACACACAGACAGACAGGCAGGCAGATAGACAGAGGTAGGGGAAGAGAGAGACAGAGAGAGAGAGAGAGAGAGAGACAGAGAGAGAGAGAGAGAGACAGAGGCAGGGGCGAACACACAGAGAAAGAGGCAGAGAGATGATGTTCTGCGTTATAGGTTAATTTTATTACCCGTATTTATAAATTATTCTGTTTCCATACCAAAAAATGTGCATGGAGAAGGATGAAAAAGGGATTCATCTTTCAAAGCTGTCGTCTGCGTAGTAATTTTACTGGTGTGCTTATGTCTTACCTTTGTATGAGTCATTACCGATGCGGGCAGCACCATTAATTCACTTTATTAAAGCGATACTGATGTTTTATGCCTTGCTCCTAAGTTGATATTTCGGGAAAAGTGTTCATTTACCAAAATACCAACAAACTGCTGTGTCCACAACATTTTATTTTAAAATCAAGAAGAGCATTCTGAGGTCTGAAAATGTAACTACTTTTCATATTACAGTTTCATATTGACTTAATTTTTAAACAGTCCATTTTGTGCTGGTATTATTGCGATACATTTGTATTACTATATAGTACTAAAAACACAATACATTAAACTCTATCAAAGATATGAACTAATATTTTGTTTTTTCTTGCCAACAGAACACAAATAATGTTCTCTAGTCTTATTTCCAAGTGAAATTCTGATATTAATAATAACAGCAATAGTAATAATAATGATAATGATAATAATAATAATAATAATAGTAATAATAATAACAACAACAACAACAACAACAACAACAACAACAACAACAACAACAACAACAACAACAACAACAGCAACAAGAAGAAGAAGAAGAAGAAGAAGAAGAAGAAGAAGAAGAAAAAATAATAATAATAACAACAACAACAACAACAACAACAACAACAACAACAACAACAACAACAACAACAAACAATAATAATAATTCTAAGAAACCCAATCACTGTTTTACATCCGCTGTAGGGCGCATTATCAATTATGCTTATTAAGTTTCTCTTATGCATTTTTTAAAGTCGCCGTATTGTATCCTTCTACTTGTGCACGCTCTCATCTTGGAACCGTTTACTGTTCCTTGGGTATCTGTTCTATGACAAATAATTATCACGGGCGGAACTAGCAGTCATCAGAGAATTGAATCATAAAGTTTTACTGTTTCTAACCATTAAATCCCTCTCCGGAGTACCTGGACCTTGGTCCTATTTGTTCTTACCACCAGCATTACGGTCTATTTTCAGCAAGAATGTCTGAGGGTCGCTTTTCCTGGGCTCTATCTCTGACCCTCAACCCCGTTGGGTAAAGATTCAACAGGCTACAACATTGCCTACGTGTAGGCCTATGCCAATCCTAAATCAGGCAGATCTTGTGAACTTTGTGAAGTGTCCATTCTGCCTTATCGCCGTGTATTGTCGTACATAGTTTACGTTGACTGTGCCCAAGACGATTAGCTGTTTTTAAAGAAGAAACTAGATAATTCCAGTTAAGGAAACATTAGATTAGAAACAAAGTAAGGTCAGTGTTTACCAACGTTCTCACGGTGTGTTAAGATTTAGAAATAAAAAGTGTCCCTCTCTATACTATACTTGTTCTTCGAAACAGTTACTTTGTTGATTATTGTCAGGACAATCCAAACTTCACGTGTTATAGCAGTTGAAACAAACAAAGGGTGAAGTGAAGGGTGTGTCATTACTGCGACTTTCTTGGGGTTTTTTTTTTAAATTACGAAATTTGGTCTTAATGTCAAGATAAACGTCTAGTTAGATTTCCTAGTTCATGAAAACCATAAGGATTATAGTGTCGTTTACTTATTTTCTGATAGAAAAACATCTATAACCAAGTGTCTCCGCATGTCTCAGGTAATCGATCGTTACTTTTCATTGACTGACAACATCGCATGTGATGACCATCTATGTGGACCCAACTAAAACTCTGGATTATTGGTTACCTTACAGCTTCTGCTGCATTTAAACCGTAAGTTTAATCTTAATTTGAAAGAATTATTTTGTGTTTTTAGGAAGATGTTTACTTTCTTGCTTTGGCACTTAATATAATACAGTGCATATAGGACTGTATTTCGCCTCCAACCACCCTAATTCGTTTATGCATTTTAGTATTCACCTTCGATAGTCTGCTTCTGAACTAAAACTTCTTGGGCCTACTTGCACAAACCGTAATTTTTTTATGTTGATTATCAGTTATAATTATTCTATCCTTAGTTTTAACACATGATCTAAACATTAATCGATTTTGTATTGCAGACACGTTTTAAGTATGTTTGTTATTTGATTATGGTTTTTGCTTTAGTATTTTTATAGAATATAACCTCAATGAGCAGTGCTTTTACGCTTTGTGATTGTATATTCTACAATGGATAGTAAGGCAAAATGTACACCAAACTTAATCGTTGCATGATAATCAACTCAACTAATATTGTAATGAGTAATGAATATAAGACTAGCGATATACAGGTTGTGGCCGATTAAATAAAATATCAGGGAAAAGATAACCAGGTTTTTACATGCTTAAACACAAGCTAAATTTTTTAAGTTGGGAGTCTTATTCTAAACTTATACATATTTTATCCAAAAATAATGATCTCGGAGGATAAGTGAGGATTTAGCCAAACTATGAATGTTAAGGGGTCTTTATTGTGATTATAGCCATGCATGTGACGAGTGAATGGTTATAAGTTCAAACCCTTATTTTGTGCATGGGACTCATTTGGAACAGACTTTGGACGCGGAATCAATCAAAGTCTACATTTCATTTTGTTAAACTGCCAGATTCAAACTAGCAACACGTTTGTTGCGTAATCTTCACCTGTGAAATGTTGCCACAGTCGCAATATGAGTGCATGAAATTCGAAAAGGCAAAAAGAACACTGCGACAAAATATGATATTTTTCCGCATTACATTGAAATTAATTTGTATGACTTTGGTTTCATTTCTCAATCTACAACGCATGTTACAGCAGTTCATTTATTTCGAGGGATTTTATTTTTATCGAATGTAAAGTTATGTGTTCATTCATTCATAATTTTCTCTAATTTCTCAAGGCTCTATATATTATTAAGCTTTTTTTTTGCGAATACAGTTTGGTGAATAATATTAGATATACCAGATTCCGATACAATGAATGTGTTTACCATAGTTATTCAAAGCGACCTTTGTATTTGTTCTGTAGCTGTTTACACTAATGCGTGATCCACTAAGTCAACATTTACACCACCGATTTGCCGGCAAGCCCTCTGTTATTAATGACAAGTACGTGAAGGAGTCCATCCTCCACCCAAGTCACTCCTACAGCCGAACTGGTTCAAGTGGTAGGGCGTTGGTCTCCCAATCGGGCGATATCCGGTTCGAAACCTGCGACTGGTCATATATTTTTTTGTCCAATTTTGCCCCCTACTGGTTGGGTTGGTGTCAGTATAATAATTATGACCGGCTGAGACAGGAGTCATGGTCTTCCTGCACTGTCTCGTATGTGGCAGCACGTAAAATTAACAGAGGTTGGTCTTGGGGACAGTCCACAATATAGCCTGTATATTTCTAACTTTTTTATGTTGAGGAAACAATTCAACTGAACCCTATGGATCCCTTGATGGCTCAGTCGGTAGTGATCTGGACTGACGAGCGGGAGGTCCGAGTTGGACTCTCATCTTGTTAACTCCTTCCCCTTCCCAAAAAGGAACCTGGGGACTAAAAGTGTATATTTTGAAAGTCCTTACTACGGCCAAATTAAATGATACATTGTACAGCAATAGCTTTTATAATCTCCTCTGCAACAGCATTTTGGGCTGCGCTATGATTTCATATCGAGAATTCGCTGTCAATGTAGGTTTGAATGTCTTAGCCATTTCCACCACTCGAGCAACACACTAAACCTCTCGCATTGTCGCTGATCGTGCTGGTGATCCACCTCTGTTCATATAATTATGCATACAGAGAAATTATCATTCTCTGTTTGTTGAAAACATCAAGAACTTAAATATTTTGTGTGTGTCGTTATTGTTATTGTTTGTATTATGTTTCTATATTTGTGTTGCCCCCACCCTCTTTTTTAACTAACATAATATGGCGAGATATATATATTTAATAAAATAGAGGTCTGTTGTGTTAACAAGGTAACAATTGTATCTAAAAACAAACAAAAAACAAAAAAAAAACTTTAAAAGCTGACACTATAATTTTCATCTGAGCAGGATGAGTTTCTTATTCATTATCGCCCCTGGCTTGTAGTGTCCATAAATGATCTATACTTAGCTCGTATATGTGGGTATAGTATGTGTCTTTCTGTGAGTGTAGGTAACCATGTATGTGCGAATGTACGAATAGTATAGTATCATGTATTTGTTTTACTGTGGTATACACCTGTCGCCTAACAGCGACGAACAATCATAACGGGCTCACCTGGAGACAGATTAAGTAGTGTCAGGCTGATACCAGCCCAAATTAGGATCTTTGGTTTCAAGACAAGGAAGGGAGGGCAACTGTTCTCTGATGGTTGGATCAGTGTCAATTTAATGTGATTAGATAAGCATATGTTCTGTCCCTAGATGGCAGTACAGGGAGATTCTAAGACTTCCGTCTTGGGACACGTCGGCGTATACGTTCTCGGGCATCCAGTAGACATTATACTAGGGAGGTGGAGAGAGAAAGGACACACACATACAGAGAGAGAGAGAGAGAGAGAGAGAGAGAGAGAGAGAGAGAGGCAGG
>RQTK01000023.1:244879-255590 GCA_003991915.1 Elysia chlorotica | reverse complement strand
GAGGGGGAGGAGGAGGAGGAGGAGGAGCAAACAGCAGTCGCAGTTCCGGATGCAGTTGCAGTTGAAGTTGTTGTTGTTGCTGTTAGTGTAATTTATCGTTGTTGTTATTGTTGTTGTTGCTGTTGTTTTTCTTCTTGTTTAAAATTTCCTATATTCTCATAAACGCCGGAAAGACACGTCATTCTGTGTATGTATGTAATAATAAAAAGAAGAAACAAAATACGTATCTTCTATACACCCTAATTGCTGTAATAATAGCTTTGCGTTAATTTTTGTCGGGGTTAGAAACTGAAACATGTTATTAAAGCTTGGGATAGTAAGATAAAAAAAAAAGATGGTTTGATTTTAAGAATATTAGTTTTATTACAATGTATTTAAATTGACTTAGTTTTATAGTTTATAGTTTTCTTGGGTGTGTGAGTGTGGGGTGGGAGGGGGAGTAGAGGTCATACTTTGCTCTTAAATGTACTTATCTCAAGGCTGATACTATCAATAATGTTTTACCTAGATACACTTTGCTAAATTAATAAATGATTACAATAAGTGTTCAATACGAGAGAGAGAGGGGGGGAGAGACAGAGAGAGAGAGAGAGAGAGAGAGAGTGAGAGATAGAGAAATTTTGTTTGCTTGATTGCCTGACGTCCAAAGTCAGGAAGACCTGGTCTCCTGTCTTAGTTTGTCACATTATACTGACACCGACCCAACCAATAAATAAAAGAGAGAGTTTCTCCTAGTTGGTTTAAAACCTAGTGTGTTTTTTAAGTTCATAAAGGAGATCGTATTAATCTGAAAAATGCTACATACTACCACTTCTGTCTCAGTCAGACATACCAACCTTCATAGACAGAAAAGTTTCCCTCCATCTATTATTTTACGTTGTTGAGCGTTGAAAGTACTCTTAAAAACAATGACTGCTTCAACATCTAATCGTTGTTCTGGTTCCGATAAGAAAAAGAACTTTTCAACGCCAATTCTGTGAATAAAGCAACGATAATATGTTAAAGAATCAAATTGATGCCCCTGACCTCCGGCCGCTATCAAGCAATGTACGTAACAATTTATTTTGATAAACAGTATTTTAACATTATCTTGTCTATTATTCTGTTGTTGTTGGGTTTTTTAATGTTGAATATAAAGTTTAAAGGCCATTGTACCACACTTAAAATAGTTTTTAATCCGGTGGCTTATTTTTCGTTCTTTGAATATGATTAGTATTTATGCTTTGTTTAAAGGTCTTCACGTCTTCAAACCTTACGATTAACTTGCCGAATAGATAACCTGTATATTCAGATAATGTAACAGACTGGTCACTAGATGTCGTGAATGAAACTATCAACGGATTCCCGTGCCTGTTCTCAGTTATCAGGAGACAAAGTTTGAAATTGTTTTCATTTTTACCCTTGGACTTTAATTTATCCCTGCAAAGTTTTCTTTTTTAGAGAATAGTTAACAATGTTGTACTTTAAGGATCAAAGTTTTCTGGGTTGGTATGCTTTCGTTTTAAAGATTTATCAGCGAGGTTGGGTGTTTGATGGTTGTTATTAATATTATTACGTGGGGCCGGACAATATTTCTGTGCATCAGAACTCGCAGTCACAGTTGATAGTGCACGTGAGTCGATGGTTGTGGGTATCAGTTTGGCTAGATCTACCATCATATCAAGACTTCACTTTGGGCCAGTGGACCATACGAGATTCATCCCATGGAACGTTCACACACTCGACTTTACCAATGAATAGTTGGTTTAGTAATTTGTTGTAGATGATTCTTTGTGTCTGAATACAAACGGTTTCCGTCTGAAGAATCATAACTATATAAAAAATAAATAATTTGTTAAACGTCACGCTAATTGAATCTACGTGGGAAAGAGCTGTTGTATTTGCAGTTAAGGAGATTACAAAGCGCACTGAGAATTTTTTTTTGCAGGTGGGTCAATCGTGACAAATAGTTTTAATTGTGGTCTCCAACGAAACATTCAGATATTTAGTCTTTACAGGATTGTTTGAAATACTTTTTTTTTTTAATTTGTAGTGATACAAGCTCAATGTTTTTACAGTCGTCCTTGCGAAGATTTGTCTGTCTGCGCTATTACTTTGAGGATTAAAAAATGTTTGTTTGTTTTTGTTTCACTGTTTGCTTTGATTTGTTACTTTTATTTTCGCATAATTATCGTCAGTTTACGTTCCATCAAACACGAATCTATTTATTTGGAGCTTTCGTTTCTACAGATTTTATTTCCTCGATTAGCCTCTCATTATTCAGGTCTTTTTCATAGTGACCTTCTTTATTCAGAGAATTGCTATAAGAATGAAGGGGTTCTGAGTGTTAAATCCTTGAGGCTGCAATGCACTATGTGAATAGGTATTGATCCATTTTACTCTGTGTGCTTCGGTTCTCAGTTCCACTTAAAGAAACGGTCGAATTTAGCTTAAGGCCCTTAACATTTTTGAAAGGAAACCATTATACTATTTCATACTATTTTACCACTTAATATGTGTAATTTAAACTTTTTTGTTGGTGTTGTTGTTTTTACTTTGTTCTATACATATTTTAAAGCATTATGTGATTCCTATTCACCATGTGAATTATGCTGAATGGTATTTTTCACAGTAAATACTTTAAGAGTGTGATTTAATTTACACCGACTTAGATCAGAAAAGAAGAGGAGAGGAAATATGTTTTACCTAGATATTAGCAAGTATAGAACCACTATAAATTCCGCCACTACCAATCAAAAAATATTTGTAATAGTTTTCATGTCCGTCTTGTGGAATGAAGCACGAAAACTTTATATTTTTGGGATTGAATCGAAACCACCAAATCACAGTCAGATATTTCAGTGAACAAGAACAAATTCATAGCCCCTTCTAACAAGGCACCATAAAAATGAATTTTTGAAGGCAATTTTCACGCTTAGGTTTTACCCCTGAGCTTCACGCTAGGGATTACTTTTTGATAAGGTTTAAATTTTTTTCACTTGAAGTTTGTTATACTTATAAAAATTAAATTGGGCCTTTTAATATCCGGATATTCTGCTTTTAAATTTGGCGAGGTTAATTTCCTGTTAAATTTTTACATATTGTTATCGGGATGAAAACAATTAACTCGTTGGCAGCCAGTGATAATGACTGAGGTAAATGCTAATGGTGGACTGGGCTTGGAAAACCTTTCAGTCAACCAATCCATTGGTCAATGAATCAGCTATTGGCGTACTCAAAGAAGTCAGTTGATATGAAACGAATATTAATTTGTTAAACTAAAGTCATTGTTTTGTTACCCAACGAACAGTATTTGAATGTGCTGACTACTGGAAAAAATTTAGATCATTTTTTTTTTTGCAAGAGAGTATGCCTCGCCCCATGTGCATGGGTCTCAAACAAAAGAAAACAAACAACATATGAAGCAAGCTTACATAATTGACAGAAACCTTGCATTTTAGCACTGGCCACTGCTTTTCCCACAGTTGTTAGCATACTTGTGTCACAAACTCTCAGGGTTTCCCCGTACCATCTCTCTGCACGTTTTCAATGACGCACATTCCGTCGACTATGAACAGAAAAGAAAATGGTAAGTATGAAGGAGGTAGTGATTCAGAGGATCCATGTTTTCCTCCATGTGATTGCCGAGCCCATTAACCTGCGACCTGTCACAAAGATTCCATCATCCCTGCCCGTCCACTCGGTCTGGCGTGTGATGGGTCCAGACAGCCAGGTCATGCTCCGCGCTGTAATGGTCACACGTCGGGGCTGGTGGGTTCCTTTCCCAACTCTGGAAATAATGAGCTCAGACTTTTCTTTCCGTCACCGTTTTGTGGTCATGTGAGGTGTTGACGTCACTGCACTTCGTTTCGAAGTTATGGTTTTGTTAATATTATTTTGCGGTAGTTGTTTTTTTTTTTCGTTGTTTTGTTATGATTATCCCGAACCTCAACAGCCTCTTTGGTGACATTGTTACTGCATTGCATCAGATCGGGTCACTCAGAAAGTCTCTCGTTTGAAGTGGAAATCTATGTGGCAAGGCCAACGATTTATGTTTGAATCTTACTATTAATTGGGTGTGTGGACGTCCCTTCCTGGGGTGGCTTTCTCAATCTGTCACTTCTTCTTGGTTTAAAAAGTTTTAATTTACGCTTTTGTTTTAAGATTGCCATCATTTTAAATTGTGGATTCACGACTTTGTGCTGTAGTTTAGCTAATTTCTTTGATCCGCCTGGTGAGTGCTAATTTTTTTGCTTGAATTAATAAAAATGTTTGAGTATCTTTAAATCAAATTATCTAGTTTAAATGTTTCTATGGTTTTAATAAGCAAACACTTTAAAATGATTCATAACTCTATAGCACTTTGTAGATCACCAATACTTGAGCAAAAAGAGCATCTATAAAGTTATTTAAAACTACGTCATACCGCTCGTAAAAAAGGCGTCTGAGAAAGGTGGATATATAATTATAAAACACCCCTATTAGACGAGATAACAAGGCCCATTTTCCCAGCTCCAGGGACAGATCTACATCTAATTAGCTTGCTCAGGTTTGACAAGATGGCGAATCGTACTTTGTCTCTGTCGTAAGCTAGCTCTGGTCATTTATCTAGATCCATATAATGTTTTACTTCTCAGCGTGCACGACTTGTCATTCTGTATTTCGGCGATTATATCTTTCTATGCTGTGCTTGTGGTCTCCGTTTCTCAATACAATTGTGACATTGGACTGCTTGGTAAAAGACACTTGATACTCATTCTGCAGCATTCTAAATTTTAATCCATTGGAATCAGGTAAAACAGATTGTTTTTTAAATCATACTCACAGATGTGTTGTCGAAGCTGGTGGTCTGTTTGATTGTTTTCACACACAGTCTACTCTCATAGGGGTTTTCAGATTTTCTCTATCACCACTTCAGCCCAAGAGGTTTTTTATAGAAATCTATCATTGTAGTTAACGGCGTTTTATCATAGGAAAGTTCATTTAGTCATGCATTTATGAATTTCCAACCTAAATAAGACAAAGATTAATGCTTCTACCTCTACTGTTGTAATTTTTTTTATTGTGTTCTCTTTATCAATTGGACTATTTTCTAAAAATGATTGGCTTAATCTAAAACGCACTCTTAGAAGAATTTGTTAAAAATTTGAAACAATGTTTAGACGATAGTGTATTTAGTCCTTGTGTATTCAGGCAACCGAAATTATTCAGAGAAATAAACTAGTTCCATGATCCTTAGAAGAGATTTGACTTTGGCTCGTTTGTTGATTTTGATAACCGATTGCAGTTAACATTTTTGGACGAACAAATTTTTTATATAAAAAGTTTGGCCTTGCTATAACATTTTTCCATCATATATGACAACTCATAGATAGAACGATGCACAATTAAAAACAATAATGATTTAGATATTTGTTTGATTAGTTTAGTAGAGCTCAATTGCGATGGAAACTCTAAGTTGCCAAAAAGCACTGAGTGTGGCGGCCTCCTAATTACGTCCTAAAATTGTGTATGCATTTTCCGAATATCTGCAACTGGTAACTTGAAGAATCGCCATCTTGAAAAATGTTGTTTTAAACAGATTTGACTGTGTTCTTTTTTAATTTAATCTAAATTGAAACATATGCTAAAGTTATAGGATATCTCCCGTAATTCTTTTCTTTCGCCTTGAATGCGATGCTGAAATTTAAATAGCAGTAGATATTTTTGCCAAGGTTAATACAGTTTCTGATATCGAATGGGGAGTATTTCCTACTGCGCATGGCATTAACAACAGTGAGACAATACAATTGTTACCAAATGATGATATGGCTCTACCATGGACTTCCGGTTTGACTACAGGTGGTATCAGTTTTCCATTGGAATGTTCACCTGTAAAACTTCAAGGGTCTAGAACTAGTGCAGAGTAGCTTTTAAAAACTGTTGTAGAAAATTAGTTATAGACCAATGTACATACAAACCAAGTGACGGAAACATTACAAATGAAACAATTTCCAACAACGAAAATATCACACATACAGGAAGAAAGTATTGCTGATCAAAGATTTTATAGATAGAAATATAATATATGTCAGTGATATATGTATAACTGGGGGACTCATGACTTACAGCCACCTGATCGTTATTTAGTATACAACACGATATCGCGAAACATGATAGGATGCTTGGAAGAAGTCCCAAACTTCTTTTTCTTTAAAAAATATGAAAGTGGAAAGTATTGGGAGAAAACATTTTGGATCTTTAATAAAAGAAAAGGAAAGAACTAAAGAACAGTTTCTGGGAAAGAATTTGAATTCTTCGGTTGACGATAAACTCTGGAACATCGCCATAGAATCAACTAAGGAGACACGTTCACGTGTTCTTCATTGGAAAATTATAAATAACATTTACCCTACCAGTACTCTATTACATAAAATGGGTAAATCTCACCCTGAACTTTGTAAACATTGCAAAGAGAAATATATTATCATTTTACGGAATATTTTTTCTATGACTGCTTATGGAAAGAAATTGAATACACAATTAACGCCTATTCCAGAGAAAGACTAATTGCCCTCTAAAGTTTAAAGCAACACCCAGCGAGTGTAACGATGCTTCTTTGTGTAATGTTAAGAATTGTTGTTGATCAAAAGGTCTGGTCAGCAGAGGAAAAACAAAGAAGATCGAATCTTCCAAGTTTCAGTATAGCTCATGAAGTATCGACTTTTCCCACTTTTTAGGTTGTTTATCTTTCTACCTTTTCAGAAATGGTGAAAAAATGTTGCCGGCATTGAAATATCTTTCGCACATTTTGATACATTCACGTGTTGTGTAGACATACAAAACAACGTTTTCTATTTTCACCCTACGGCCAGACTCTGTAACACTCGTACACTTTGTTTATTGTTTATAATGCGTAGTATACTAGTGCCTTTTTGTAGAACTTGGGGCGAAATTTTGTAAACATATAATAATTATCTCGTTTGAATGAGAGACTCAAAGTATAGACTTTGTAAAAAAAAACAAAAAAACGACTATAACAGTATGTTACGGTTAAATGGCGACTTTATCAACCCATAACTTAGGAGACGTTGAGGATTTACTTTAAACTGAACCAGCAGGCAGAAATCTCAAAAACATTTGACATTAACTTTGCATCCAATAAGGGTACTTGGTGATTTAAATAGACGGGCGTTGACTTAGTAAAACAATGCAATGATTTGGGGGATATTTCTGGTACATATAGACTGCTGGAAATATCTATGTCTCTCTCTGTCTGTCTGCCTATCTGTCTGTCTCCCTCTCCCTCATTCTCTCTCTCTCTTTCTCTCTCTCTCTCTTTCTCTCTCTCTCTCTCTTTTTTTCTTGTTTTCCCCCTTGGACCACTGCACCACATCTGAAATATCTGATATCGAGTTGGGACTTTATCTTAGCTATATATCAAACAAGGTTAAACCAAGAAACGGGATTCACTAACTTTAAACGAAATAATTGCTCCATGCATAACCAGTAGCTGTATATTTTTTTATAGTAAGATAATTTTGAGATAATTTGGAATCATTTATGTACCGCAAATTGGGACAGCACAGACGCCGTAGCTGTTATCCTCTGTTGTTTAGAACTCGAAAGCCTTTTTTTCGACGCTTATCGTTTATCTTAGAATAGGAGATAATAATTTCGTCAGTCATTAACAAGCACCAAATATAATTTTGCAGAAGTGTTGTTTTGAATAAAGTCTCTTCCTCTCCATTAACTTCCTCGGATAATTCATTAGAAATAAAGTGTCACGTGGAATACTTAAGCATTCTTTATAATCTTTAACAATCACTCATCTTTGTTTCTCTGTTCTCCGTGACTCTTCACTTCCGATTCTAATCCACGCTACGTTAACTCACACCGTGAGGTGTTGCTTTACGACAAGGTATTTTGTACCATGATTATTAAAGCTAGGCATCAGGATCTAGCTCATCATTACAATACCCTTTGATTCCCAAGCTGTTGCCACTGAGTATAGTATTAGAAGCCAAAAGTGGGCATTTATATTGCTGTGTATTTTGGGAGAAGGGACCAGTAGTCTGGAGCTAAAGTTTTGAATCATGGTATACTTTGGTTCTCGTGGCCACTGTGTCGCATAGATTTTTTTCATTCAGGATTGTAGTTATTTCACAACTTCAATAATCAAGATGTGCCGTGGATAGTGCCACCTTGGATTGAAATGGTACGTTTAAATCCAGGCTAATGGAACAATACAGTTAAGTAAAACATTCATTAATTCTTTTGGCCTTGCAATCAATTTGCAAATATCTGTACTTAGCTCAAACAAATACAATTAAAGTGTTTTCAGATGTCGTTGCATACAAACTGTTCCACCTCATTCAAAACCAAACTTTTTATATTTATGAAAAACAGAGGCTAAAAGCAATCCCTATGTTTCTACAAATTAAAATACTTTGGTTAAGAGTAGCCCTCTTCAGTCCTTTTTAAAGAAGATAAAAATCTGCAAAACCAAATATAATTTACTAACGCATGTATCGATGTCAGTAACGTACATGGTTCTGTTACCTATCGCGCACTATTCCACAGAGACAAGATCACAACCCCTCAACATTTACGACACTGTAAAGTCAGTATAAGTATTCGAACTATCTCTTTAACGGGTTTCAGTCTTGCATCCATTATTTAAAACTAGCTAGATTTAAAAAGCGGCAAGGTAGTAATTAAGTAGCAAAGTCAATTTGAAATGAAAACAAAAAACATTAAAAAAAATCAGCAGATTACTTAAGAAAATAGACATTAATTTTTGTACATTTAATTGCAATGGCTTCGCGCCATCTTTCAAAATGCAACACGGTGCATGTGTCATGATAATTAATTGTTGCCGTCTCGTTTTTAAGCCAAACACGCAGGGATGCAACAAACATGATTTGAGTCGGGTCTGGTCGCGTTCATCATCATAATGCACTGCACAGCATAAACTTCCAGTTGATCACGGTGTTTTTTTATACACGTACATCTCTTCAGTGACATTTCCAGAGAGGATTCGTCACTATAAATTCAACTGTGAGCGCCTGCTACGTCACTGGGATAGTGCTTTGGACTGGAGAATTGGAGTTTGAATCTCCGTCGATGCCAGCGTCTCCGTCAACCATAATTTGGAAAACTTAGGGGGCGTAAAGCTGAGTTTGAGTGTGGGTTGGTTTTGACGTCCAACGTCAGCACTTTATAGACCATATTGTGGACGGGCCCAAAGACTGACGTTTGACAATTTTATGTGCTGCCACACTCGAGACTGGACGGGGATAACATGACTCCTGTCTCATGCAGCCACATTACTGACACTGATCCAACCAGTAGGGGTCGAAGTCGCTAGGGCTCGAACCACGGACTTCCTGTGTCGGAAGCCGATATCTACCGTTGGCCTACCGCGATCTTTAGATAACATTTTCTAAACATTAAGCTGTAAGATTTCTAAACATACGTGTTACATTTTAACATCATTAATGATCACCATTTTATGAGTTCCTAAGTTAACTCTATGTTTTGGCATTTAAACGTGCTTTGTTATCTCTTTGTGAAGAGATGATCCATATGAGCTAGATGGAGAAATACCGGTGGGTTACATAAGAAAGGTTGACGGTTTTATCAAGTTTTACCAAAAGTTTTATTGATAGCAACTATCAAACGTTTGATTGATCTGTAAAAATCGCCATGGGGTGTCTGCTCTGTAACAGTATACTTTCTGATGTCATATATATATATATATATAAATATTCCTGCTAATACATCTGTTTTTTTACATTTAGTGCTCCTTCCTCTCCCCTTTCACTTCTCTCACTCATTATCGATTTGTCATCGAAAATATTGTAACTTTTTAAATTGGTGCAGGTATTTTTTTATACTCTTAGATTTTACGTGTATCTTTCAGTGATTACAATTTTTAAAATATGTTCATATGTATTGATCATCAATGTTTTGCATGCCACGGTTTATAAAGAGACGGGCGGATCCGACAGAGCCCCAATAGAACAGACATACAGACAGACAAATACCCAATGGGACATACAAATAGACAGACAGATCGACAGAGACCCAATGGGGCAGACAGGCAGATCGACGGGGATCCAATGAGACAGACAGACAGACAGACAGACAGATCGACAGAGATCCAATGAGACAGACGGACAGACAGACAGACATATCGACGGAGATCCAATGAGACAGATAGACAGACAGATCGACAGATACCCGTTGAGACAGATAGACAGATCGGCAAAGACCCGTTGAGACAGACAGATAGACAGACAGATTCATCGAGATGGACAGCGCACGGGACAGAAATACACAAAGAGAAGAACAAAAACAGTACGCACTGAAAGAGTGAGATATCTATTTAACTCTTGTGGATGTTTATTTTTTTAACTTGAAGACGAGTGTGCCTTAAAGTTAGCTCCTGTTACTGTTCTTTCAGGTGGTGGTTGCTACGAAGCAGGAAATCGATAGTTCGAACCTTAAATCTGTCGCTTATGTTTAGTACCTTTTAAGTTGTAGAACTAATCAGGGCTGTTGTTTTTTGTGTGTTTATTTAAGGTGACGGTTTCAGAAGACGCCCAGAGTGAGGGCACGTCCACTATGTGTTGAGGCGCTCAGGTTTCAGTGCCGCTTGAGTAGCTGTAAGGTATCGCCTCTCACAATATGCCGGCCGCCAGTTTCCAGAGAAGTCGAGGTGAGGTGCACATTCTTGTCTCTCCTCTGT
>RQTK01000023.1:237592-244738 GCA_003991915.1 Elysia chlorotica | reverse complement strand
TACAATATAGCCTATATCGTGATGACGCTAGACGTTAAACTAACTCAATTCAACCCTCTGCGCGTCTCTCTTTGTCTTTCTTTCCCTCTTTCTATCTCTCCCCTTCTTCTCTGCCTCTCTCCCTCTCGTTCTCTCTCTTTCTCTCTCGTTTTCTCTCACTCCCTCTGTTTCTCAATATCTATCTATCTATCTATCTATCTATCTATCTATCTATCTATCTATCTATCTATCTATCTATCTATCTGTCTATTAATCTACCTCTCTATCTATCTTCAACCTTTATTTTTATCCACCTATCCATCTTTTTTCTCTTATCTTTTATACTTTCAAAACATATACTTAAAAAACATGCCAAATGCTTCCTTTTAGTTTAGTCTAAAAATAAAGGCTTCTTTTGGTGATATGAACTTTATAGCCCAATACTGAATATATATATATATATATACCATATTATACAGTGTGATATTAGTTCATAATTGCTTCTATCTGTCAACCAGCGACATTATACCAATTACGAGCCTCTAACTGTCACATAAACATGTCTCCGCTCTTAACCAATTATTCTGTTTTTCCCTGATTCCCCTCTAACCCTGTTTCTCAAAGTGGGCGGGAAGGAGAATGGCACGTCCGACGGACACTCCGCCCACCGGGTCCCGCCCATCAAGCTTGACCTTCGTGACCTCACAGATCGAGAGGAGATCATGATCATGGAGGTCATCAAGCGGGACGAGAGGGAGAGAGCCATTCTAGAGTCCAAGATTAGGTGAGTGAACAGATAGATTGAGTGAAATTCTGGTCTACAAAGGAACCATTTGTGCAAAATTTGCGTACCGGAAAACGCAACAGAAAAGAAAGAAAGAGATAGAGAGAGAGAGAGAATTAGGAAGAGCGAGATAGATATAGAGGGAGATCGAGAGGAAATGAGAGGAGGGACGGGGGCAGACACGATGACTTCTCTTACAGCCGTGAAATCGTGCTCCTCAAAGTGTTGCCAGCACATCCTCGATCTCAGCTAAGGAGAAAAAAAAGCACAAAAGAGAGCGTTGCTTCCGTTGGTTGTTAAAATTGAATACCCTCCTGCACAATCTTTTACAAGCATGAAGAAACAAGCGTGGAATGAGCGGACGCCCTGTGTTATGGCACCATGTTAGTGAGTCAGACAAGCGCCGGTTGCTCAGGCGGTCGGTCAACATTGTGGATTTAAGTGCTCGAGTTCCGGAGTTCCATTCTCAATATCTATATATTTAGGACTACGAAAGAGAAATACAAATCAATCTAGTTTTTTAATTAGGCAAATTACTTTAAACCAATAATTACCAACATCTATGCTTAGGGGCTTGGTAAAGTTGTTAAAGGGGGTGAAAATGACATTGCTAGATAAACCGACATCAAATCGTCATTGTTGCTTAAAGACGCCGAAGCATTATATGTCCTCGGTTCTTATCCCACAAATCTTTTTTTTTGTTTGATCCTTTTTCCGCTAAAACCTACTTCTAATCAATGTTGAAGCAAAAAATCTAAAATGTGTCTCTCACTAAAGTCTACTTCAATTCAAAATGACACTATGAATCTTCTTCTTGTTGTACATGACCCATGTCTTTCAGAAAGATTTAATTGGAATACATTTTGGTGGACTCTCATTTCCTATTAATCTAATGTATAACCTTTATCCTTCTGCCTCCAGCGAAGTCCGACGGGAAATCCAAGAGCTGAGGAAAGCCGGAGCGCTAGTTTCCGGCGATGACCCCGCCAACATGTGCGCGCGCTGCAAGGCGAAGATAGCAGTGGGCGGGGCAGCCAAGATCCTGCCCTGGGTAGGCGGGGAGCGAGCTGAGAGGTGTGTTGTCTGCAAGTTCCTCGTGTGTCCGAAGTGCCGCAGTCGAGGAGCCAGTGGGACATGGACGTGTGTGCTTTGCCTCAAGTACAGGTGAGGCGAAGATTAGAGCTGCGATGTACATTGGCTGGTTTGTTGACGCCAGTCATTAGCAAGTACTGAGGTATCTGGCTAACGGGTCCCAAAACTGACGTCTGATGATTTGTCCGTGCTTCTGCACAGAAGCTGAGCGGAGGTAAAATGCATTCTGTCTGAGCCAGTCACATTATAATGACATCTACTCGACCTTTAAAGAACAAGGTCGTCTGGTCGGGATCTAAACCCGAGACTTCCTGATTGGAGTCCGCGCGCTCTACAGATTAGTCAACATTGACCATGATTCGCGATGTGCTCAACGACGCCAACAGGTTTTCCTTAGGCGTTTTAAAGCTCATACAGTAATGCCCAGAACAAGCGTACGGAAGGTCCAACGTCCACTTCTCATGACATGCCTCATGCCTGGTTTGGTGGATAGCTGTAGTATCCTATAGAGTCCTTCGGCAAGCCTAGTAGTGTTAGATTAATATATGAAAATATGAAATTTCTTAAAATTCTTTGGTAATCGATAAAGTGTGTTCACAGGTTTATTGTTTTTGCTATTTCAGAATTATTGGGAAAACCTAGACCTCTTAGTACTAAGCAACGAAATTACTTAAAACCACGTTGGCCACGAATTAAATGTGTTCGCTTTTACTTTTCTTTGACTCTTTTTCGCGCTTTAAATAATCGCAGTCTCATCCATCGTCTTGTTCTGTCGATTGGGCTATGAGATCTATTTATCAATCAAATTGGACTGACTTTAACGTTTACTATCTGCAAAGGGGAGGGGGGGGGTAGCTGGCGCAAATGGTAGAGCTTTGCTCCGAATATTATGATCGATCAAAAATATATTTGTACGAGGTCGTCCCTTACTGGTTGGGTCGGTGTAAGTATAATGTTATCAGTTGAGACAGGAGTCCAGGTTTCCCTCACTGTCTCTGTGTAGCAGCACGTAAAATAGCCAGACATTCGTCTTGAAGCACGTCCATAAAATTGCCTAACAAGTGCTGACGTTGGACTCAAAGTCAAAACAACAAAGTTAACTCACAACTCAACGTATTCTCTGCAGGCAGGAGAAGCTGCTGACGGGTGAGTGTTTCAGTCCACCGAGCCTGAAGCCTGAACCGATGGGGTCCGACCTGCTCAGACAGTCACTGCGGGACAGAAGTAAGTGCGGGGATCTCTCTATGTCTACGTCCCTTTCTTTACCTCTGTTTATCTGTCTGCCTGTCTCTCCTCTCTGTCTCTCTCACTCTCTGTCTCTGTCTCTGTTTCTGTCTCTGTCTCTATCTCTGTCTCTGTCTCTGTCTTTCTGTTTGTCTGTCTGTCTCTCTTTCTCTCTCTCTCTCTATCTCTATCTCTCTCTCTCTTTCTCTCTCTCTCTCTCTCTCTCTCTTTCTTGCTCTGTTCTACCTTTATCTTTTACTTATCATTTTGACTGTCTGTTTGGCTGTTTGTATGACTCTCTCTTCCTCTCTTTGCCTCTGCCATCTCTGTCTCTCTCTTTCTGTCTGTGTGTGTGTGTGTCTCTCTCTCTTTCTGCCTTTGTCTGTCTCTCTCTCTCTCTCTCTCTCTCTCTCTCTCTCTCTCTCTCTCTCTCTCTTTCTCTATCTCTCTCTCCACTTTTAGTTTGCATATTAAATAAAATAATAAAGGAAAAATCGAAAGAAGAATGTGTAAATACTAGTTTTATTTTTTCTATGCACCCTAAAGATTTTGAATATTTCCACCGACCCTATTTTATTGACAAATAACAATTTAGCTCTAGCTTTTTGGTACAAAATGTT
This sequence comes from Elysia chlorotica, assembly GCA_003991915.1. Lineage (NCBI taxonomy): Eukaryota > Metazoa > Mollusca > Gastropoda > Plakobranchidae > Elysia > Elysia chlorotica. Next base: position 241,039 of record RQTK01000023.1, on the reverse strand, counting down.
ACTTTTTATTATATCTTCACAATTGTATATTTATTTTAATACATGTATTTTAAGTATCATTACGTTTTAATGACTTACCAAAACTTTCTTCAGATGTACTTTGATATTTAAGAATGAACAGTTTTATTTTTTGCAAATACATAATTTTATAAGACTGAATAAGTTAAATCTGTAACAACGTCTGTCGATTGAATGTTTCTGTCTTGTTTTGTAAATGTCCATGTACTATATCGCCTTTTTTGTCCTGTTCGGGTTTTTGTTACTGTTTTGTCTGTGTAATGCACATCATGCAGAATCTGTGAATCCCCTGCCTAGATCACGGTGTCACCGCTTATGGTGGAGTGGGCTTGTCAGAACCCAATAGCACAAACCTTTTTTTTTTTTTTTCTATTCCTGTGAATGAATCAATACATATTAAAACAACAAACAACAATGCTCAAGTCGGAATCCAAGGGACGTAGCCCATAACATCAATGTATATGAAATAATAGAGTTATGCGCCCATTATTTTATTAAAGTTGTGATACGGAAATTTAGGAGAGCCCGAAGTAGAACGATCCAATTCGGCGAAATATTGGTCTATGCCAAATCCTCTGTATCTAATTGGAAGGATATAACATTTCTTTCACCTTAGCAAGAGGCTTCTTTTTTATTTGTTTACTTCAAATTGTTTATTGATTTTCACAGCAGTACTTTCGTGCAAGTGTTTTAATCTTCTTTTTATTTAGCAAAACTTTGCAGTTATCACCAGCTCGTGTATAAATAGATTGTGAATAGTGACTGGTTTTTTTTGTTGTTATGATGATAAAAATTCAAAAATATCAACCGAAGGTACATCGACGAAAACAACAGCAACAATAACAATAATAACAGAAGAATTTTCCATGACAAAATCTTTTGGTATTTGTCGTTGTGTATGTTATCATTCTCTAAGAGTTGTTTTTAACGTCCTTTCAATCATTCTTCGGTTTCACTAATAAAAATTGCATTTAAATCAAAGTTTGCTTTTTACCATTTTCAACGCACCTTCCTTCTCTTACTTTTTTTCAATTCATCCCATGAGTTTCTTTTATCTTAATAGCGCACGATTGAACATTTCACTTCAAGTAAATGTCATATAAATACAAGCTTTTTTTCTTCTGGAAGTGCACTGAGCCTTATTCCCCAGCACATTGTGATACTATATTTATGTGTTTGTGTGTGTGTGTGTGTGTGCATTTGTCTATTTTTGCTGTCAGTAAAGGCGCGGCAACTTTTTAAAATTAGAAGTTGTGTCCGTTATCGTAAAAAATGGTATAGAAAACAATTCAATTGTGTTCGTTTGGAAAAATAGATACTTTGGTTTGTTTTTGTTTTTTAATTCTAAAGAATGTCTTTTGTATTTGGGGTTAGATCTACAGAGATCTCACTCGGTGTCGCTCTGAATTGACGAACAGTTAGTGCCTTTTTTCCGCACAGTTTCCTTCACTAAACTTGCAAAGCGTGTAATTAATGAACTGTTACGTTTTTTTTCCTAAGGGAGGTAAAGCATGAATTGATAAAGAAAACGCTTTTGTTCTCGTTACCTTGCCCCTGAAACCGACCTTTCGGATTCCCAAAGTAGTTAAAGGCGTCAGAACACTAGGCTTTCAGTAGCAGGTATTAGGCTATAACAAATCCAAACAATGATTTCAGAAACAATGAAGGTAACCAAGAAACCATAGAGCAGAAAACAAAAAAAAATAACCCTTACTGTTAAAAGATACAATTGATTCATGAGATAACAAAGAATGACCGACAGACAAGACGAAAGAAATAAAAACAAAAGGAAGAACAACTAGCTATCAATTATGGACGAGCATCAAAACATTATCCCTGCGCAGTAGGCCTATCCGTATGCCTTCAGTAGACCAAGACCAGAACAAATATCATCGTACTGGCACATTTTCTTTATTTTTGTGTGTGTGGGGTAAGGGGTTATTTTTGGGAAGGAAAAAACAAACTGATTGTTCCACTTTTTGAAAAACAACTTTATAGACCAATCACACGTATGTGATAAAACTTTATGAACATTTTTTATAATTTATACGACAGGAAATCTACGTAAACCATAATGTGTTTCTTTATCAAAAAAACAACTTCAAATGAGTTGTTATAAGTACGTTTTGCGTAACGATGTTGTAAGCGTAGGTTAGAGCAAACATTACCTACTGCATTGATCGCTGCCTAAGCAAACAGCTACTGACTGACGGTATGCAGTGTAACAAAATCTATGGCCAACCTCTTTTGTAAAAAATATTGTCTATCACCCATATCTCTCATCCTCGGAACATTTTCTGTTTTCTCGCTTTTATTTCAACCTCTCTCTCTCTCTCTCTCTCTCTCTCTCTCTCTCTCTCTCTCTCTCTCTCTCTCTCTCTCTCTCTCTCTCTCTCTCTCTCTCTCTCTCTCTCTCTCTCTCTTTCTTTCTTTCTTTCTCTCTCTCAATCTGTCTTTCTCTCCAATCTCTCTGTTTCTTAATGTCACTTTCGCTATCAATCTCTCTCTTTCTTCTCTCATCTCTCATTCTGTGTGTGTGTGTTAACGCTACAATCTCCTGTCCCCCTACCCCTACCCCAATTCCCCGTCAAAAACACAATTACGTTGTTTTCTCTTTGTATAGTAGCGCAGTCTAGAGTATATGGTAACAGCTGGTTGATACTGTATGTCCGAAAACTATATCAATCTCGTACATACATTTAGGTTGCGTGAATCATCACTCACCTCTCTACGCTTGAAGAATGAACGCAGACCTTGGAGTGATACATTTAATACATGTATTGAGAAAAAAATAGTAAGCATGCACATTGATTTTCCTTGTTCAATCAAACCGACGTTTTCAGTCGTTTCAAATTGACGTCAAATCGTTTCTCCAATATGAAATCGCCATCGTCAGCCTGGGTTATTTTGATAGACGTCATCCCGCTCCTCTAAAGGACCCGATTTTTCCCCCAATCATTTATTATATCCTTTTTTTTTGTCTTTTATTTTTTTGTTTTGGTTCAGTTCACCGCCTCCATCTCTATAATCATTACTGTTGGCGCGTCGTGGCACAATTGATTATCTGCTACCCTGTGTGTCTTGTCAGCGAAAATAGGCGCCCTTGATCGCAACCTAGGACCGGGGAAAGGGAGCTGGGGGAGAAAAAGAAAATGGTTTATATTTGCACGATTTATATCTTTTGTAGCAGTTTCGGTGTGTTTTTAATGTAGTTATGATTGACGCAGATTTGTAGTTTTAAATTGTAGACTATTGATGGGTTACACACAGTTTTTTATTGTCAAGATTTGGGCAGCTTTGTTTTTTTTAAGTTTGAACCTCTTGAAGGGTATATCCAAGCTGTTGTATGAGTACCGATAAAAATAAAATTCAACTTTCACCCCATTGTTTTTAATGGTAATGTCGCTGATGGTTGTATGGTGAAGATTC
>RQTK01000023.1:172145-232439 GCA_003991915.1 Elysia chlorotica | reverse complement strand
TGTCTATCTGTCTGTCTGTCTGTCTGTCTGTCTGTCTGTCTATCTATCTATCTATCTATCTACCTATCTATCTATATCTATCTATTTATCTAACTGCCTGTTTGTGTATTTATCTATGTAACTATCTTCTATAAATTTTATCTATTTATCTATTTGTCTATCTATTTATATATCTGTCTATCTATCAATAAGCGGGGCTATTAATTTGATTATCCTTTTCTAAAAAATCCTAGATGAGGTGTTGATTTTCAAGTAATTAATTCTTTATTTTCCCATGCTAAAGACATCATGAATATTTCTTGTCTCAGTATCCAATTTTCTACTTTTAATGGTTTAAACACGAAAAATCAGTTTCCACTTAGGAGACAACGCGAGCTTTTCTTTTTTGTTGTTGTAATTAATGACCTAAATCTGGGCAATATAAACTTCTGCATTTTCCACCGCAGCTACTGTGTTGTGAAGTTGCACATGCCTCATGTGCTACGGAATTTATAATGTGTCAGATCACTTGGAATGACCACTATAAAGTAATGTATAACGTTAGTGTGCGCTATGAATTAATTATTCGCGTGACTAAAGGATTGTCTTATCATTATCCGTGGACCTAAGACAGTGTAAAGCATGTAGACTTAAGAAGCCATGCGGTACGTGTATTGGGTCTTTGCTATGGAACAGCCTTGGTGAATGAAATCGTATCTAACAATCAAGATTTTTTTAAAGGCAATCTCTTATTTCTAGATAATTATAACTGAGTTTGAAGCTGTCGGGGTGGCAGTTCCACAGGAATGTGCTAACCCGAAAGGATTTAATGCTGATTGTGTTTTTTATGCATAGCTTCGCTTTTTGTGGCTCTTCATGCATATGCTTTTAAGAAATGTATTATACACCACATTGGAGTGATTAACATTGTTTTATTTAATTATATGTACGAAGAGAACAACCAGGTTGTATGTACGATGTGACATGAAGTATATACAAGTGATTAACGTAAAGTTCAATTATCCTTTTCAAGTCTAATTAGAAGTAAATAAATGTTATAATCGATTAATATAATTATGGTACCTCTACAATTATATCGATAGAGCTAGATATCTTAACGTAACAAATCGATCAATAGGCAGGAATGTTAATATAAAGATAGAAAGATAAGTGTGTATTAATAGATCGAAAGGTCAACAGAAAGATGCGTAGATAGATAGATGACTAGATAGCAAGAAAGAAAGATTGATAGTTAGACCAAAAGTTTTATAGAAATAATGAAAAGATAATTATAATCTGCCTAGATGCATTTTTGAATGTGTGTCACTATGCTTTGAAAGAAGCATGTAGTAGGCCAAGTTATTCATATGTCCATAATTAGGAATACATTAGTAAGACTATTTATTGCTAATGTAATCCACCGATCAACACTGCTTGAGTAATTATCATATAAATCAAAAGAACATACTTTGTGAACTGCAAACTAAGGTAATCGATCTTAGTTTGAACAGATTTTGCGTCCCGCAGTTTGTTTACAGTAATGTTGGTTTAGTTTCAGTGTCTACCTTCAGTTGGTACGAACGGATAATTCATAGGCCTATAGGTCAGACCGGTAACAAATTAGATAGAGACTTTCCCCTTGTCACTTCTCTTCTTTTTGTTTTTTAACGAGTCCGAACCTATCGAACTACAAGCAAAACCTTTAGAAAGAGCAGCCTGTTACATGTCGAGATGCGATCGATACCGCCCACTTACCTAGGTAAAAACTCTACCTAAATGACCCAGAACCCACCACGTCCTCGCCACCTGGTGTTTACACCAGGCCTGAAAACCTGAGAGGATGAAGGGGATGATCTATAACCCAATCTGATTAGTGGTGAATCTTTCCGTTTGTCGCTCTCTTCTACAGTTTGTGCCTTGAAGAACAGTTTGGCGCTGTTTTGGTATATCCGTTTAAATCGCCTGGGTGTATCATATTTTCATTGTCGTCTTTTGGTCAGAAATGCTCATAGTAAATGTCAGGATACTTTTCGTATGACCGAAAAAATCTTACTTATCAATACGCGATTTGCACATGAATTTAAAACAGGTTTAGTTTCGATTACCTAAAAATTGGTTAAGGTCTAGCATTGTTTCCCCAACTAAGTAAGATGGTATCACAGATTCGGTTTATCTCTTTGCGCAAACTTAGTGTTTAATGTTTATATCGAAAACAGTTCCTGCTAGACATTTTCTTACACAGGCAATATAATAAAATACCACCAAAACCTAATATGAAATTGTTTGTGTGATTAAAATCAAGAGTTTTGTCTTGGCATCCAAAATTGATTGGGATATAACAAGCAAAATTCAAAAACTATTCTGTGGAGATTATGAATCATAAATAAGGTTTTTCACCCATCAAAGGAAACGGCGTTCTTTCTAACACATTAATGATGAGAGACCCTTGTACTGAACAACTGTTATAGACACGTATGGGAAAATTGCTTCTCGGAGTTTAAAAGGCATTAAAGGAAATTTTAAAAATCGTCTTTGAAATAAGACAACGTGCAAGGAACTATTGACTGCATGTGGCCCAAAAGTGTGGATTACACAAACACTAGTCTTGGTGCTGATTTGGATTAACTCGTCCAGACTCCACGTCTGTTTGGGCAAAGGTTTCCGCGTCCACCTGACCTGCTGCCCTTCCTGATCAGGGCGCAAGGATACAATGTTGGCGTCCCTGTTTTGTTGCCAAGGTAAGGTCCACGCCCCGGCCCAGCGGTCTTAGATGGAGTTGTCTTCCTTGGACGTATCACTTGTCACTAGCATGCTAGTTTTTTCTCCATAAAATTTGAATATTGCCTTCTATGTTGAGGCTTTTCTTTTTTTTTATATAAAGCTATTTTTCTTTAATCGAAATTCTGAGCACATGTAGACATTATTTTATATTACTAATAGTACATTTTCTTCTTGTTCACGACTCAACTGCACGCAATTTATACCGTATTTCGAGACCCCAGCATGAAATTATGTAGTTTGAAACATCGTGTATTGCTTTTAAAATAATCTGTCCTTTATAGCGTTTTGCTCTGTTCTCTTTAACAACCAAATCCTAATCTTCATCCCAAATATGCACACTGTATATAATTATATTTTCTTAATTTTTAAGTTACTACAGTTTCTATCCATTAAATGATAAAACGATTTAGTACAATTGCCATAGACAGCTCTTTTGTAGTTGTTGTTTGTCCTAGTTATTTATACTAATGTAGTTAAATTACTTAATATAGACCAATAGACCCGTATTATCTTTTTGCTTGGCGTTGGATGTACAAGCTCTACAGTATGGACAATGGTATCTCTGTGCAATATTTTTCAGCAACAGTTTTATTTTTAAGGATATAAAGACATACGAGATAAGTTTGTAATTTTGCAAATACACTTGCAGGCAATATATAGTGTGGCGTATCATGAAACGGTGCCCCCCCCCCCCCCTGAAAAATATACTTTTAAAGGTATATACCTTGCTCTGAGTTCACCACCTCTCTAGCTGAGCGAATCATGTCGAGCGTGCACAAATGTACACACTATCGGTAGACAGTCACAAATTGCCTCCACTGAGCGTGACGAATCGATCTTTACCAGATGTGAAGTGGATTTTGTAGCTTCAATAACGCTTTCAGGGCCAGTTACAGTGTTGTGAAACTGATCAATCGACTTCTGGTTTTATTGCACCATGATAACATAAGGTCTAAATTATGAAGTGTGTGACAGGGAGCAAGAGCAAGGCCACTTTCTTAACTGCCATGAATTTTTAAACTGGTAAAAAAATAATAAAACCTCTCTGATTACAATACCCTGGAGACGTCTTCGTAATAGCATTGTATCGATGGGTACAGATTTTTTGTTTGAACCGGGCAAACTCAATTGTAAGTTTATCAATTAGATTAGGCTTCGGCATGTACAGGCTAACATCAGTTCTCTGAGATTTAAAAAAATGAAATGGCTTGTTGGTTTGTTGTTGTTTATTCGTTATTGTTTTTTTTTCTTGTTTTTTTTCTTTTTTTTTTTACTCCGTGTTTGGTAGCTGTGTCCACAAAATAGCCATTATCACAAGCTAGGATCTCTTATGATCTCTTAGGGATATTAATTATTGGGAAGATTATGCAGCTTTAATAAAAAAATAAAATCCGATTTAAAGAATGAACATTGGTGCCCATCAATAACAGGTTTAGTGCATGCCAAGTCACGTATCAGAGTGGATGATCTTCCAAATATCCGCCCTGCAACACACACGCTGAACTTGAGAGACAAGCAATCAAAGCATGTAAAGAGAATTGGATTACGTTGTGCAAGTTAACCCATTATCCTGGTAAAGAAATTACAGTGCGACATAATTGAATGTAAAGATTACCTCTGACATTCAATATTTTAGAATTACATATTTGGTTTGAATTATCGCGATCCGATGGTTCACCCCAACCCCCGGCCTGACATTCGGTTAAACAGAGGGGAAACTTTAAGAAGCTATTCGAATTTTTTTAATACCAGCAGCAATAATGAACAAATAAATAGGCCTACCGTTACCCGTTTTTCCTTTTAAAGATCATTAAAAACAGTAGTGAGCTTTCTATTCATCTCTCATTCTCTCAATATCCTTGAACCTATTAACGCCATTCACTCCCTGCCTCTGATCGTTGGGTTGATTGCACTCGGCCAGGCGGTCTGGAGCCCCAGGAGTTCGATGACCCGGCTGACTACATGTACACCCAGCGGCCCGCTAAGGCCCAAGACGTGGACACCGAGTCTCGATGCTCATTGTCCAGCGATGACCACACGCTGTGTGACAATGCGGGCTCAGGTAGCACCGTAGCCGTTACATCCTGTCAGGGTCTCCCAAAGCACTTATCTGGGTGGTGGACATAAACAAACCTTTGCAATGAAGCGTCATAGCCATCTATTTCACTGAACTTTTAGCAGAGTTAGATCAGAACAGTACTTAGAAAACTTTAATTGGACTATCTGCTCCGCCAGCTACATTCATAAACAATCTTAACTGTAACTATCTGAGAAATACTATACCTCATATCTACACTGATTGCAAAGGTTTGTTTACTTCGGTGATTGGGTCTGAACCTAGTAATCCTGAACCATGGCCCGTGCCAGACGTTGAAAGCTTCCTAACAGTCTGTGTGGTGATGGTCTGGTGGTGTCGCCCTTGTGGGGGATATGGCATCCAATCTTACCCTGTTCCCCTATCTAGTCGCCTTGTCCGCCCGTCTAAACCATGGTCAGTGTTATGTGAGAGGGAAATGACGATACTCTGAACAGATTGTCCATATAAATAATTTAAAAATTTGAAAAGAAAAACATAGTTATATGTATTACTAAAAATAAAGGAAAGGGGCGATATCATTGAAAGTGGAATGATTGGATTCAATAAGCTTGTTAATCTAAATGTTTTACGCATCTCGAATTGTTCTTCTTTTTTTTCTACTCTCCATCAAGTTGTATTCTTCGGTTTCAAAGCAATTTGTTTTTAATAGTAAATTCAATACCTTCAAAGTCGTAGAAGACCACGTTTTAGACGTTATAAGTAATTTATGCTCCCTCCTTTGTACACGATTACACGATGATTGGTCGATTTGTTACGGTCTATATTATTATCAAATGGTGACTTTGTTTGCAGAGCTATTTCAACACGAGATTTTTCATTTGAAACACATGTATAGGTCCTCTTTATTTCATTTAAACTTCTTTGCTTGGTTTACTTAAAAATATCAATCCTTATTTGCATATTGTAATAGGGTATTTATGTTAAAACTATAATCTCCCCTCCTTCCTTGGCATTTCTTTATTGTGGTTGTATTATCAATATAGATTTGTAAAACCTATTTCTTTTAATTATTTGCGATGGAGGAGTAAGGCGCCCAAACATTTTTTTTTAATTTGTTAAATTTTACCGATAAGACAAAATGGAACAAAATCACCTTCAATGAAGACAATGTATCTGTACCCTGAGGTGCAAGTACGAATGCATTGGCTATTTTCACATTTTTGTTAGAAAAATTCAAGTTTCAAGGAAGACATAAATTATTCCTGGCAGATTTCAAATCAGAGGATTTTTTTTTCTTCTTCTTTGCGTTCACTCAAATGGACAGCCCAGTCCCTGACATGAATGTTGCTGTGCGCCGTAGGTCCTCCAGGCTTCCATACAGCTTCTGTGCCATTGGTGTGTCCTGTGGCCACATCAGATTTCTTAGGTTTTCATACATGGGGCAGTGTTGTAGGACATGGATGACTGTTTGACCTCCAGTTTGGCATGTGCAATTGGTCTGATGTTCCAATGTGGTGCTTTGTGTAGAGGTGGTGATTCAGGCGGTTGTGTCCTGTTCTGAGCCTAAAAATAACCACTTGTTCAGCTCTTGTCAGTGCATGATAAGCATCATTTTGGACATGGTTGGGGTGTTCCTGAATTTTTATTTTTTTTTTAATTCTGCTGATTAATACGGTATAAATTTCAGAAGCATTTTAAAGTTTTCGAATGAATCGAAATGTTTTTGCAATTAAAGTAACGCTCAGCGTAACAGAGTTGCCGATATTAACTGAACTCTTCCCCATAATGACAAATGGCCAGATTGCTGTGTGATTGATTTGTTCATGCGGTTTCAAAGTTAACATTTTAAAAATTTGTCTCACGGTTTACTGTGACACAGTTGAAATACAATTTTATTGGGCTGCAAATATAATTGTAGTTAGTTATTGTTGAAGCCGCGTTTGAGTCAAATGCATGTTGTTCGTTCTCGGATTAGTTTTATAAATTAAACTGTCCCGCACGTTTAGATTCTTTATTTCCATATGTTAAGCATACTATGGATGTCCTGTGATTTAAACACATGTATTATCTTTAAAATAATGAAATGTTGAGCTGTGTGACTTTTGCCGTACAGGCTTCCCCAGGAGAAATTAGGAGACTTTTACAAACAGAAGGAGAGAGAGAGAGAGAGAGAGAGAGAGAGTGAGATAGAGAGAGAGAGAGCGATAGAGAGAGAGAGAAAGAGAGGGAGAGAGAGGTAAGAAGATTTGGAGAGAATGATAGAGAGAGTTTGAGAGAAAGAGAGAGAGGTAAGAAGATTAGGAGAGAATAATAGAGAGAGTTTGAGAGAAAGAGGCAGAGAGAGAGAGAAAGAGAGAGAGAGAAAGAGAGGGAGATATAGAGGAAAGAAGAAAAGTCAGACTGTCAGATACAGACTGAGAGAAAGAGAGAGAATTATAGTCGACGGATGAAAAATGGAGATGAAAACAAAAACACATGAATAAAATTGCTAAGTACGTATAATTTCTTTTTCGGCTTAGCATACTTTATCCGACTTAATTAAACTTAAAGATGTCAGTTCATTTACACATAAGTAAACTTTAAAAATGCACTTATACTGTTACAGTTGCAAAGCAAAACAACAACAACATATATATTTTTTTCACACAAAATTTGTTAATATGTTTAAGGTTCAGGCGGACCTAATAAACGGTTCAACAAGTGCATCTCAAGCACCAAAATAAATCAGGAATAAATGAATTCACTATTTTTTTGTACATCTTTTTGTTACTTGGTATTTTATTTTTTGCTTAAGCAAAACATGTACTGTTTTTATCTCGGTACTTGATAAAGCAAATGTATCTTAAAAAGCCATGTAAGAAATGTTTTGAAACACTGATCAAAACAAAACTGGTTCACTTCGTATAGAAATTGTGTTACCTTTTAGTAAAGCTTGCTTGCAAAGAGGATTTTTATTGCAAAGTAATCACATTATTTGATCTGATTCAGACTTTTATTGCTTTGCGTTATATGGTTCGCTCGTGATTTGTTACGGTCTATGCTATTATCAAATGGTGACTTTGTTTATATAGTTATTTCAGCAAGAGAATTTTCATTTGAAACACATGTACAGGTCCTCTTTATTTCCTTTAAACTTCTTTGCTTAATATACTTGAAAAATATCACTCCTTATTTGCATAATGTAATAGGATATTTATGTTAAAACTATAATCTTCCCTCCTTCCTTGGTATTTCTTTATTGTGGTGGTATTATAAATATATATTTGTAAAGCCTATTTCTTTTTATTATTTGCGATGGAGAAGGGAGATACCCAAACATTTTTTTTTACCGATAACACAAAATGGAACAGAATCGCCTTCAATGAAGACAATTTATATGTCCACTGAGGTCCAAGTAGCATGCATTGTCTATTTTAACATTTCTGTTACATACATTCAAGTTTCAAGGAGGACATAAATCATTCCTGGCAGATTTCTAATCAAAGGAAAGATTAAATTCATTGAACCTTGACAAGTATTAATTCTGCTGATTAAGCCATTCAACCTTTTAATACGGTGTATTTGATTTGTTCATGATCTAAAGTTTTCCTTTTTTAAACATTTTCCACGCTCCTATCATCTTTAAAAAAAGGAAAGGTTGAGTTGTGTGACTTTCGCCGTACAGGTTTCCCCAGGAGAAATTAGAAGACTTTTTACGAACAGAAAGAGAGAGAGAGAGAGAGAGAGAGAGAGAGAGAGAGAGAGAGAGAGAGAGAGAGAGAGAGAGACAGAGAGACAGAGAGAGAGAGAAAAAAAGAGAGAGAGAGAATGAGAGACAGTAGCAGGCAGTCAGAGAAAGAGAGAGAGCTATAGACGATACATATATTATTTTTTATCACTCTCATCCGTGCTGCCTGAGAAAAATATCTGGTCTCATTGTCTCAAGTCGTCGCAGAGCTTAGTCGAACCCTCGCTAATTGGATTTGCGATTCCAACAGAGCGAAGCTTTCATTACATTGTTAACCTTCCAATCTGTCAATCGAGATTTAGTAACGCTGGCAGCTTTAACACGAGCGATTTATTAATACTATGGAAACTGCGCTCCCGTATTAGTTCTGAAATTAATATCCGTTACTGTCTTTGATCATATATGTACCAATACATCTCTTCCTTTGTGGAAAGGGGAATCTCGTAAAACTAAGAGCAATAAAAATTTATTTTGTTGCCTTCATATCCTGGTTATTTATCGATTTACCAAACCAATTAAGGCAAAGTGCGTAACGGAATTTTTTTTAATAAGATTTTGTATTTACATAATAATCTACGATGTTGTATTAAGCACTGACAATAACATATTTTATATCAAGGAAAAGTGCGTTTCCTAGAATTATTGGTTTTGTTGGATACGATTTTAAATATGTCGATACAATTTGAAAGGAAAATCCACTTCTAACTTAACAAGGCAGACCGTTTACGAACTACATAAAACGACATGCGGAACCGCTACAAATTCCGCATTTCAACTTTTTATCTCACAGAGTTGCCTCGCTGAGGAAAATACGCTTGAAATGTATTGATTACTTATTAAATATGTCCTGCGCTTTAAATTTAATTTAGGACACTTACACAATCCAAGGACTACATTTGACATGTCACTATTATTCTTAGTTAAGAGAAACAGGTGGAGGTTAAAGCACATTTTTAGAGACATATTGATATGAATCGAATTGACACCAGCAAATCCAAGAGACTTCAGGTTTGCTCTTCTCGGAAAAACCGATCCGGATAACTTTTTCCGTACTTGTTAGTTTGGATTTCTGTTAAGTAGGACCGGCTTGGACAGAAGTCCTATAGTATCGTTGTGGTAAACTTTCTCAGAAGTAAGTTTCGGCACCCATCCGCGATATATCGTGGTTGATGAAGGTTAACATTGAAAAACCAACCACTTCACAAACTAGTGTTTTTAAAAGCATATTGTGGGTGCAGTTTAGAACAAGAATATTTTTTGGGGTTGTCGAGTACCACTCTTGGTCCCTAACAATTTTCAACATCGTGTACACAATATTATTTAGGAACTCTATTTCACAACTTGTTCGTCTTCTCTATTTCATACCTGTGTTAGTTCGACTATCAAATCAAAAAATTAATTTTTTTCACACTCAAACTGGCTTTCTACTCAAACTGTAGGATTTATCAAAATATTTTGCTCAATACGTTCGCAATAGCCATCTGATTACCAGAAACCTGTGTCTGTCTCTCTACTTTCTGCTGTGCCTGTCTCTCTTCTGCATGCTGCAACTGAAACAGCAAACCCTTGTTTTAAACCCTTACGTTTTGTTTCATCGATGCAGAATAAGCTCGAAAGTCATCTTAATTCTGTTAACTTTTTAACCAAGTGACACACAACTTGTTTTGAACTTTGGCCATGTATGTAACTGTTGATGTTGTAGTTGATGTTGTCTGTGGTGCCGATGCTGGGTTTTTTTTTTTGTTTCTTTGTGTGTTTTTTGTGACGTTTGTTGTTGTTAATATTGTTTCGTTATTAAGGATGGTATTGTCGAAAAGACGAAGATGCTTAGATACTCTCTCGCTGTGTTAGGTACCAGTACCGACGTCAACATCAATTGCAGCAAATTAAACAGGAATCAAAACTACAACAGCAACGACTTTAAAGTGATATCTCGTAAGTTAACCATCAGAATTCTGCCGTTATCCTTTTTTATTATGTTGTCGCTTCCCCTTACTCGTTCTTGTTCCAATTTTTAAAATAATTATGTTACTGAGGGTTAAAAAGCCGTAGAACCTATACCGTAAGATAAAATATTAATGTGTTCTAGTGCGTTTTTGTTTTGTTGTTGTTGCATTTTGTTGTTGTTTTATTTTTATTTTTTTCGTTTTTTATTAAGTTCGTCACAAATCCAATCGTTATCTCATTGTTTATTTGCTGTTTTTGTTTTGTTTTGTTGTTTGTTTGTTGTTGTTGTGGGGTTTTTTTGTTTTTTGTTGTTTTTTTGTTGTTGCATTTTCTTTGGGTTGATTTTAATATTTTTTTCTTAAAGTTTCTTGAAAATACGTTGCGGTGTACACTTCAATATACATTTTCAGTTGAATATGTTTGTGAAGAGACTATAACTTTCTATCAGTCATTCTTCAACAAAGTAATAAGAGCTATGACCACATTCTTCTCCGATTTTAAGATGGTCTGTTATTCCTGCATACGATTTGTGCCGTCCCTTTAATATTTCTGTTTCAGTGCCGTCGGGTTGATGCTTGCAATGCGTTTTCCTATACATACCTGCATGTATATTTTGATCATACGTTTCAATGTTGTGATTTCCTGTATGTATTGTCAATCTGTCTTCACTAAACATTATTATTTTGATCTTTTAATTGCCAAACTTTTTTTCTTCTCTATCTTGTTTTTAAATTCATTTCACCAACCTGTCGGAAGATTTGTTTTTATTGTGTGCCGTGTTACAAAACAGGGTCCAGATCCTAAGGAAGACGGCTTTCTTTGCCACATTCTTTTTTTTTTTACAGAAGAAGTACAAGTTGACTTTTTGATTTTTTGGCAGTTATTTTGTGTGTGTGTGTGTGTGTGGGTGGGTTTTTTTCTTTTCCAATTTGTTATTATTAGTTTTTAGATAAGGATTCATTGACAGCGTAATTTGATACAAAGGCCCACAGTATATAGAAACCTTGATATCACTAACCTTGGAGTGAAATTGAGCTATAAAAGCTGACCAACGAACCAATCAATCTTTCTCACGACAACCTCATTGGTTTTAGGACAACAGCGATATGCCCCAAGCTCCACAATTCCTTCCCTGCCGATGCTGGACGAGCGAGCTGTTGGGGCTGGAAAGGGTAGGAGCAACTCGCCCGCGTCGTCCAGCCCTGCCCCCAGCCCTGGGCGCCAGTCGCCCGGAGTTAGCTCCCTTGGCGCTGACTCGGCCGGGATGGGGTCGCTGGGAGCAGCGGCGATGCGGGCTAGATCCACTTCCGCCTCCGGCAGCTCCTCGCCGGCATCGTCCATCAGCGGGCGTCGGTCCCCGGCTGGGGCGGCGGAGATCATTCCGGCTGGGGCGGCGGAGATGATGTTCAGAGGGCGGCCCATCGCGCCAAGCCACAAAGCTAGCCCCGCCCCGCCCTCTCAGCCCCACGAAGCCAGCCGGTCTGTCTACGACTCTGCCAGTGACGATGCTGCGAGTCTTCGCTCTCTGGAGAATGGTGATAAATGGCCCTAGTGTGCTCTTTATTCTTTCTTCCTCTTTCGATATGTCTTTTTTCTTCAGACTTTCCAATAACAAATTGATGACATTTCGTCTTCTAATATTCGGTATTTATTTTCAAAACTAACACCTTTTCTTTCATTTAGCTGACCTAACACTGACCAAGGTTGTGTTTATTGCGCATTGTGATTTCGAGCAATAACGCGCAGACCTAACCTGTTTTATGCCATATAACTGTGTTTGGCTCTTTTATTCAGTGTTCCTTCGTGCAGATACTAACACTTGTCCAATCAAAGAGTGAATGTTCCTACTCGCGCACATACATACAAATATCCCTCAAAATTAATATCTATAAATCGAAACATAAAATTATTCATTGTGTTTTCACACTTTATTTGAGTAAACCAAACAGATCTAAACAGTGTTCCTGTCCCCTCTTTTTTGCCCTTTCTCTTCTTCTGTATCCGTCTCTCACGCGTGAACCCTGCATTATCTTTCATTACAACTATTTGCACTAGGAACAGCCTCACAGCCAAACGACAGCACTAACAGCGCCAGCGATCCCGTCGTGTTCTATGACGACTTGAAGCTGTCCAGACCCAGTCTGTTCCTGCCCAGTAGCAGCCTGCCGACTAGCCGGTCCAGCTCCTCCCTGGGCTCAGACTACGGCAACAACCCCAAGTACCGCACGCGGAAACCGCCCTGGGCGCGCAGCGAGCTCGAGCTTTTCCGCAGCCGCGCCGAACGCTACTCGCTCAAGCGTAGACAGACGCTGAAGGGTGACGAGGAGAAGGAAGCTGGCGGCAAGGATGAGGAAGCGTCTGGTCCGGCAAGCAACACCCTGGTGAGGCCCGATGGACGCAGAGTCTCGGTGTGCACACCCTCCAACAAATGGATCGTCCACTGGCACGAGCTGCTCAGACGGCGGAAGTCCCTCGAAGAGATGGCCAAGATGGAGGACCAGTACACTGACCAGAACGCAACGGCTTTGAACTCCCCGATCCTGCAGGTGTCCCCGCCCACGCCGAGCCCCTCGTCCTCACTGGTCCAGCTAGATGCTCAGGCCAGCAACGGCGAGAGGTTCGACTCCGACATCACCAACACCGTGTTTGACCTTTGTAGGAGGAAAGACGGAGGACGCGGCAGCCTCCCATACGGCAAGAACAAACGCCATGACAGCCTGACCCCTCCAGGAGGACACTCGCGGCAAGACTCAAACTCATCTGCAGAGTCTATATCCGCGCTGGTCATGGCCGCCCAGGAGAGACAGGCGGTGGCCAGGCTGCCCAGTGTGGAGCTTGATGAGCTCACGCTGAGCGGAACAGACGAGCTGAGATTTCCTGCAGAGGGCATTCCGATACCAGTGTCTGGGATACGGCACCGGCGCTCTCTTCTTGAAGAAGACAATGCTTCAGATTCAAGTGACGAGCCCAACGGCAGGAGGAGGATGAGATCACGGATGTCAGGTTCTCGAAGCCCAAGCCCCGCTTCTTCCCGCGGGTCGCGACCACACACCCCTATCTCCCCTCATGGTTCTCTAACTCAGAGCCCCATCATCTCCCGTTCGCCCTCTACCCCATTCTCCTCTCCCTCTAGTCGACCACGTACCCTTGCCGTTAGGCTGGTCCTCCCAAGTATGATGAAGCGTACCTCTCAAGGCTTTCAGTCAATGCCAGAGGAAAAGCAAGAGGTGAAGCATCAGTTGGAAGAAATTCAAAATTGTTCGTGTGGAGGTTTGCACCCTAAAACGCCATCTCCCCTTGCCAGCCTGAGCTCGTCTCCGCAGAGCGATCTCATCAGCCCCCTACAGTCCAACGATTCCACTGATAACCGAATGGAGGAGACGCCCCCGTTGCTGAGAAAAGATAGGTCGTTCATGCCACCAACTCCGCTTCCTCAGATAGAAACACCGCGTCCAGAAAGGAGGCATTTAGATATATCGACAGAGGCACCGCCCGTGGTCGTGACACCCAAACTTACTCGAGCTCGCAGAACAGGCGCGCTGTCCCCGACAAGCCTGGAAGGTACACAAGACTTCTCTCCCACTACACTTGACCAGTGCGTGCATAGCCAGGCTGCTACCCTCTGTAACTGCTTGTTCTCTGTAGAGTGATACCCCGGTCTTTCCTTTTTCAATAACCGCTATTTATTCACTCTCTGAAGGTGAGCTCATCTCCTCCTGTTGCTTGCTGTAGTTAGCCAGAATGATTTTAAGACTCCATCAGAAAAGCTTTTTAAATGAATATTTATCTGCACAGCTGATTCTGGTCAATAGTTTCGGAATTCCTATTTTGACGATTTTGGCTGTATTTGGCAGGTACAAGTTACCTATGGAAAAAAGGCAAATATTTTAAGCTTCACATGAAAAAAATTCAGCTACTCCTGCCTGATACAATCTTTTCTGTACAGTCGTAGCAGAAAATTATAACATTTTCTTTCATAGCATAGTAGAGCTAGTGCATATAGCTCTTTAACTCCTGCACTCATGTATAACCCATTAGCATGTCTCATTTCTAACAAACAATACATGAGCCAGGTTTTCACGATGTTTCCAACTATCTCTCTGATTGTATGTGTCTATCTCTTTATATATATTTTCTTCCTACTATCTTATTATTTCAGTAAGTCTTATCAGTCCACATTGCCACTACTGTTTCTACCTTCCCCGTTTCTAAATATATAACGTTATGTGATCCGCCCTTCCTATGTTTTACATTAGGAGAAAAAAACGTTAACATAACGAATACAATATGTCGACCAGCCACGCTCTTTTTAATATCTATTCTAATCATTCCTTTTGTAATACTCTAACATAGCGCTTTCTGAACTATCCAGCTTTTTTTTTATTTATAACTAAAAATAGAAAGAAATGAAAGCTATATTTCACGATATTAACTTCATTGGTGTTAAATCTAATAATTAGAATTCACATTATCTCTGGGAACATAGAGAGTAATTGAAAACAATGCCTTTGTTTTGTGAATACTTTCTCATGCGCAAATCGTTTCTATAGGCCAGAAAAATATTAAGCATACAGCAATAAAAATGCTGAATGTTCTTTCTATTTATATATCGAGCCCTTAGTTATTCCTTAGTTTTACAGTATGAAATAAAGAACGAGGTAACACAAACAACACACACTGTCTCAAGCATTATAGCAGTACAAGATTATGAAGAAAGAAACGTGTTTTGGTTCCCATAATCGTCGGTGGTGGCTCTTTGTATCCAAGCTATATCTTTGAATTTTAATGGTACATCAGAAAACCCAAGCTTTTTACATATTAAATTGTCAACATTACATTTGTTCATTTTTTATCACCTGTCCTTAAAAGCTATGAAATTCTATCAAAAGTATTCATTAAAAAATTGCTCTGAATAATAATGTTCTCTCTGATTTTCTCTTTAGTTTCCTCCTTTGTTATTGAATTTTTCTTTTGATGTGCATTATTAAAAGGATCAGATTTTGAACCCACACTTTGACATTGAACGGTTTCTTTGTTATTTTCCTCTCACTTGCTATCGCCTTACATCAAACGTACACTTCCTATAACCGCGCTTGTGTTCCAACCCTCTTTTCTTTCCGTTCCTTTTTTAAATCTACTTAATCCCATGCCTTTTTTCCATGCATACTTCGATTTGCTTTATTACCCCCTACAATATCATCCCCTTCATAAAATCAATATCACATGTATCATTATTACATAATTGTTTGTTGCTTTTCTTTTGGATCAAGTGCTTTTTTGAAAAATGTTAAATAATGCTTTGTAATATCTTATTGAACCTGGCACATCTGCGGTGGACCTTATTTTTTTTGCTTTTGCACGATTCTCACTTTATGTGCCTCACTCCCGTAAGTGTGTGTGTATGTGCGTGTAACTCTTTGTGTGTTTAAGCCAGTTCCATGTCACGTGTCTTACAACGCCTCCCCCTTTCCCCTCAAAGAGTGTTCCCACTAGCCGTGCATCCATGTGACTGTGAGTGTATATGAAACCATGTACCCCCCAACTTTCAGACCGCCAGGGCAGACGCCTGCTCCCCGCGCCAGGCGTGGTGGTGGCCGCCAAGGCCAGAGCCTCAGCACCAGGGGCCGACAACTACGACCTGAGCAGCGCGGACAGCAAGAAGTTCCAACCGGCGACCAGGTCGGTGTCCATGTCCAGTCAGGACGGCCTGCCAGAGAAGCCCGCCCGCCGGGGCTCCTACACGCGCACGCTGGGCGGCCAGTCCGTCACGGTCGTCCCCGCTAAAGGTAAACACGACTCCTCCTCGAGCGAGGCTTTCTCCGATGACGACGATGACGAGAGCGGGGGATCTCGCCATACTCTACACGCCCACCCCCGCCCGCATGACCGTAGTAGCGACACGGTTAGAGCGTGGGGCGGGAAGAGTGAGGGTCGAAGGGGATCAGCCTCGTCCTATGTGTCTTACACAGCCGAATCGGTTCGGTCTAACAGCAGCCCCACCAATGTAGATCCTAGCTCAGACGAAAACCTTAACCATAATCATGTGGTTGTATGCCAACATACTGCCACCCATAATAACAATGAGAGCAGTATTCATAATAAAAATAAAAGCAGTAAAACCAGCTCTGTACCTCCCTCTCGTCAACCTACAGACAAGCAAGCTGACTTGCCTGACAAAAAGTCGCTCACAAAGAGCCGCAACGATATCAATACTCTTAAACCTGAAAAGAATGATGTTAAGAACAAACCCAGTCCCTCTATTTCAAGCAAGTTTCGATGGGGTCGGAAAAAGAAAATCAAAGATAACGAGAAGCCCTCTGAGAGAGACAATGGTCATAAAAGCGATGTAGATAGTGTTAGAAGTTTGGACGCCGCAAAGACTAAGAAAGGCAAGGCTGGGGCTGACAAAACTCCAGACCTTAGTACCAGAAGGTCGAACAGTTTCGAGGAAGTGTATGACTCCAACGTAAACCGTTTGCTAGAGACCATGAAAGGCTCAACCTTGCCAAACCCTGGGAGGGGAGAAGACAAGAAACCCCAATGGGAGGATGTCAAAGTCAGACCCGGACCAACTGGTAAGAACGTTAATTCTTTTCTATTTCAGCATTCTTTGTCTTTAAGCGAAGAGCTAGCTGAAAATTCTAAATGGTATAAAAGTTGTGATGATAGCGAAAATTGGGTAGAAGAAAGCGAATTTAATAACTTAACAGATAAAGAAGAGAGATGTAGTCTTGGTACCTATGATAGTGTTGTTGCTAAGTCAACCAGTGTTGAGAAGCTGCTGTCTCCCAGTCTTCATGAGCGGCCCCAGCAGCAGCAGCAGCAGCAGCAGCTGTCACGTGAGGAGGAGGGCAACACGGCTTTACACTCCACAGAATCTTACAACAATAACAGTGCAGTGGATATTATTGCTGGTTTTGAGGGAGCTTGTAGTAGTGTCAATATCACAGGAACAGATGTGGAGAAAAGCTTTGCAGCGGAGGATACATACACCAAACAAGATATCTCTAAGCACAGAAAACCCCCAGTACGGCCACAGACTTATGCTGAACAACACGCGGCGCTAGTTTCGCGAAACCCTGATTGGGATATCCCAGAGAGCCTAAAGTCGAAACTGTGCAGGGCAGGCTCTGCCGCCTCGGACACACTCAGTATTATCCATGAGACATCGGAATCGGGTCGCGATCAAAACGCCTGGAGTGGCAATGAAAGACGGAATTCCGGTGTGATTAGCAGCGACGAAGACAGCGATGATACTCTTTTTGGGTGCGTCTCCGAAGGTTCTTTCTCCGATGATGAAAGATTAGCGTATCTTTCACAGGATGCTGTTGAAGATAGTGAGAGAGGAAAGATCGAGGCGCCTGAAATTGATCAAAGGTCTTTACATATGATTGATCTAAATTTACCAGAGAAAGATAGCTGTTTTGCATCTTCGACAGAGATATCAAAATTTAATGAGGATTTGGTTTTACTTGTATTCGACGAAAAGAACAACATAGGTGAAGACGAATTATCAGAAACTATTGTAGATCTTGAGCTAGAGAAGGAAACCTATTTAAATAAAAGCTACGAGACAGACAATGAGCATGCCCACGTTGAAATCATTTGTGAGTCCTCCAGGAATACCAAAGGTCCCAAAATGTTACAAAGTCACGTTGAACAAGATATTATTGATAACCTAGATTTTCACGAACGATTTGATAACTCTCAAGAAAGTAGTGCAGTTTCATTAGCGGATTCGAACCCGGAATGTTTCGTCCTAGAAAAGACAAATCTTTCAGAAACCACCTCAGAGGAGTTGTACAAACTTTCAGATATGGGAATAGGGACCAATGTTGAACCTGAATCTGAATATATTGGCAATAGTGCTCCAGACGTCATGACTCTTGACGTTAATCGCGCGACTTCTAGGTACATCGACAACTTTGATAGCGACGGGAAATTGGCGACTCCTGAGGAAGGCCCTCCTCTTGCTAGCAGCTGCCAAGACGCCAGCCATATCCAGGATAATGGTAACCATGGTGAAGTTGTAAACAATGCTGGAACCGCTGTTGAGGACGGGGATGACAGCAGCTCCTCTCACACCTCAGCAGGTTCGGGCGGGAAGAAGGAGACGCTCCTCAAGCTGGCGCTACAGGCGGAGCAGGAGAACCACCTGCTGCAGCGGGAGCGCGCGGAGCGGGCCCGGGAGAACGCGGAGAGGCGGAGACTGGAGGAGGCCGAGAGGGGCGGGGCTGACAGCAAAGAGGACCATCTAGCCCCGCCCTCCAAGCCGCGGCGGGAGCCGGACAACGACAGCCTGACGAGCGGGCACCTCTCCCTCTCCAGTCGAGACGAGTCATCAACCACGGGTCAAGGTGGAAGCGGATTTTTCTCCCGTCTCAAAACCCGGGCGCGCCGCAAAGGTTACCCTCCCCGCAAACCTTCTGCCACTAAACCAATAACAAAATGAGATGCCTTGTCTACTTATGGGCTCTCTCTACCTATTTCGCATTCTTGTGGGTTTTCCAAAACTGCAACCTAATAGTTTGTAAATCTGGTTAGCTATGGTGTATAATATTAAAGAGTAGTATTTTACATGGAATGTGGCCATTTCTTCTGGCTACAATAGAGAAATGTCACACAACTAAATATTTTCGGTAAATGGCATTGTATCGTTTTCATCTAACTCAAACTCTTCTAGCTTTCCATTACAAAAGCTTCAGCAGCCGAAGGGGTAAGTTTCACAAGAGCTTTCAGTACACTGGTACAGGGCTCTGTCCATTGCAAGTTTGATGTCGAGGTTTCACTAAGTTTCAGCAGTTTTGGAAAGCCACTCGAATCTGTTCCACCCTGTACGATGCTCTCACTAACTCCACGCATGCGTAAAAACTAGGTTTAGCCCTGATAACCAAATCTTTGTTTCGTATTCGGTTTGCAGGCGCTCGCGGAAAGGAAGATTTTATCGCTTGAAAGAAAACAAACAAAATAATTATAGGTGTTCTCTAAAGATCCAATGAACTAGGAATGCGGCTAAAAGATTATTTTCCGTCTTTAGAAAACAACCCGGTTTTTTGTTCTCTTTTTCCTTGGACAGATAATGCGTCGTCCAGTTTAAAATTCCTTTATTAAAAATGTGTTCTAAAGATATAACAGTGATGCGTTGATGCTTTTGGGTTACATTTAAAATTTTGTTTTAATAATGCATCTTGGTGTCCGTCGTATTTTCTCTCTTTTTTTGTGTACTAACATAGATTATTATGAACACGGTGTTATTCTGATTCGCAATATATTGTTTACTGTGTATTTGTAAATTGTGTTGCATTTTGTCGGCAAATAAACTTATTGATGTAAAAAAATATTATAGCAATAAATAATTTATGTCTTCGGTTTTCTTTTTAAGGGTCAATATTAAGATAAAGGGGGTAAACGCTCTTTTCATCAATGTTAACAAATCGATTTGCTAAAACAGCACTCATAGTGCGTTCTTAAAAGGGCTTTTACGTCTCAAAGTGTTTGTGTACACATCCTAATACTTCCATTACTACACATTTTAAATCTATAAAATCTTTATCTTATTTTTTTCCTAACTACTTCTAATTTTTCATCTCATTCACAATATCTGTTTTTTCTGTTGCTCTTATTTACTGCTATAGCTTGGGTGGACAAGGAAAGACAAATAAACAGAATTAATATAGATGTGCTCTGTTATTATTTTGGGTTGTTTTTTTTAACACAACTGTCTGCTTAATGGTTTACGTTTTCGCTTTTATCATCTTTATCACCATGATTGTATTGATAGTATTGTGAAAGCTACATTAATCATTATAATATCTTGTACTTATTTTTGTTTCTTTACCAAATGACATTTATCTTTATTTCGTTCATAAAAAATATATAGTCTAAATAAATCCCTTGAAACAAGAAATAACTTGACTTGCCTCCGTTATAATTCTGAAGTAAATTGATTTACTTCCGTTGTAATCCTGCACATGACAGTGCAAATAGACAAAACATTCTGCAATGGCGTAGTTTATCACGCCTCCCTTATCAGGATTTTTATAATGAATTATCTAAGGCCGACATCGTTAATCTATTGTTCGACAACCGTAAACTAATGATTTGATGCACAGCTAAGTTCTACCGCATAGGCGATCTGGACTAGGCTCGTAATTGGAAGTTATAGTAATAAAATATCGATGGGTGTTTCGCGCAGAATTCAATTATAGACACAACCGGTATGTACCCATCGTTGAAATAATCAGATAATAGTACGTCCTACACACCTGCAAGCGTTGACAACAACTTATCAGTTATATGAGAGTGTAAGAATTCTTATGAATTAATTGTTGACCAATACTGTCGTAAAAAATAACATATTTACAAAGAATGTTTACCCGTATTGGTGTTTGGCGTGAACACGTAAGCAAGATACATCCGATGTTAATCGGTTTTATGTTTTTTGTTTGTTTGTTGTTGTTGTTGTTGTTGTTGTTGCTTTACAATTCAGTTGAGTCATTTTTATATAACAAAAATGGAAACCTTAAGAAAAAGAAGAGAAATGTTGCAGAAGGTAGGGCCTACAGCGGAGTCAGTTCCAGCGATCAGACACCCTCGTAGGTACCCACTGAATATGTATTATATATATACATGTATATATATCTCTCTCGCATGGGCGATCGAATTTATTAAAGGTTGCACTAACCATAACCATTCAAGTTTATTAAGCATTTTGCATGGGATAAAACATAATTTAAAAGGCTAAATATCTTCCTCTGGGGCCCTGGGATTTATTTTTATGGTGGACTGCGCATATGTAACGTTTCTAACCGATAAGCTTAGGAGGTATTTATGGAGATAAAGCAGTTTGACATTCTAGGTACCATTATTTTGTTTAAGTTATGAGCAGTAAGAACGAACCCTGTTAAACTTGAGTGGCTAAGTCAGTCTTTTTCTTTTTTGGGGAGAGCAAAGACATTTTAGCTGATACCAAGCCTGCAGAAAATGATAGCAATAGCATCAATTAAAAAATACCATGTATATAGGCCATTATTTCATTAGAATCATAAAACAATATTAAATAATATAACTATTATTTCATCACTACAAGTACATGTATTGGATCCAGAAATAATTGTCTGTTGATGTAAAAGATACTTTCCATTTTTGTAATATGTCAGTATAAAATATTTTATAGTCATTTTTATATCGTGCATGGAAAAGCATAGCCTATAATCTAAATATTCATGATCTTTCTTGCTTCTTTATAAGTTTATATCCTTCATCTTATATCATTTGTTCAATGCATGGATAGATGGCACTTCTCTTTATTTTAAAAACAAAATTTTAGACATTATTTTGAGTTAATTATATTTCACATTTCTACCTTTACAAAAAGTTTAATTTTCCTACGAAATGTATCTATCATCATTATTTTTAGTTTTCTGAAAGAGGCTAACTATAACTATGACTAAAACGCTTTTTAAACAATTAGATTATGAATCCTTTTCTTGGTGTTTCCCTTTACCTCTTTTTTTCCTCCTTGCACCACACTTACATTGGATTCTTTAGATTGCCCAACACCCTATGTTTTAATGCCTCTTTTGCTAAGGTTTTGAGTGAGATAATTATTAGTTGATCCCTCTAATCATTTTAACTAATACCAAAACGAGAGGCTTTAATTTTGGAGGAACAAGTTAATCAATTTTTTTACTTAAAATTTTCATACTATAGAAAATGATACTTAAAAGTCTGTTTAGCCATCGTTCTTTTGCTCTTGTCCACTGGAGATTCCATACTTAAGGGAACTATTTAAAATAATGTTTAAATGCGTAGGTAATATAGGACTTTAAAATTTTTTATTAAATTTGAAGCCTTTTAACTGTTTTACTAGTTGTTAAATAATGTATTGAGTGGATTTTTTATACGCATAGAAATTATAACAGCTTTTCACAATGGACAGATACCTATCTTTAATGTAAAACTGCATTATTATACAGAATTTGTTTGTAAAATATGAAGCGTGTAGTCTTTAAGGTGTATTTAAATCTTGAATCTTTTGAATAATTCATGGTGATATTTTTGGAAGTATGATGCATCTAACTAACGATGCAATGAATAAAATAAATCAAATGTGAAATAAAGCTATATTTTAATACCATAACTTTGGTTTGAATGTTGAATAACGCTGTTTGCTTTTTTTTTCTCCATTTCCTTCCTTCGAAATCTTACACCCGGAAATTCCTCTACAATGATCACACACCAAAATAAAATGAAAAATGCAACTTCACCATGTACAACATCACCATCACTAAAAACGACAATAACAGAAACAGTGCGAGACAGCGACAGCGGCGTCAACAGCGGTACCACCAGTCGAACCACCACGCCCGAACAGCGGGGGCAACAGCATCAGCTTCAGCCACAGAACCAACAATTCAAAAAACAGCAGCAGCAACTGCATCAGCAGCAACAACAACAACAACAACAACAGCAGAACTACGGCGCGATACAGCAGAAGGGCGTGCCGTCTATAGCAGTCACAGCTACAGCATCAGTGGATGAGGTGGGTGTAGCTGTGTATTTGTTCGTCCCGTCTCATCATGAGTTTTGGTTTTCATTGTTCAAACTTAAACTTTCTTAAGAGTTTATCGAAGTTATATTATGTAAACTTTTTACATTGTTTCAATTTATTTTTAGTTGGCAATGATAGAACTTATTATTTAAACGACTTATATTAGTTATTCAAGTTCACACTGCATTATTCAAATGTTGCTTAAGTTTTGCCCTCTTTCATTGTAACTTTTAAACGAGTCACCTTTATTCATAAGTCAAAAACTATTATTTCGTTATAATTTACAATAACATGTATGTTTAAAAACCTAGGCACGGATCGACACTACGCCTTCGATCCCATTTTTAACAATGCAATATTATTACCCAAGAGAAAGAGAGAAAGGGGGTAGGTTTTAAGACAAGTATAAGATATGATTTTTATGAGACAATAGGAAATGATTGCCAGAGAGATAGGGGATGGGGTGTGAGAGAACAGATAGAGAGATAGCGATTGATAGAGATGGAGAGAGGCCAATAGGGAGAGAGGGAGAGGGAGAGATAGAGAGAGAGAGAGACGTATCTATGACTTTGTACAAAGTGAAACATTAAACATAAATTATTAGTGGGTTTTCTCTGCCAGTGGTATTTAGTGGATTTAGTCTCGCTAGTTTTTAATTTACACTTTTATGCAACAGGAAAGCTTTTAGTTATTTGCATTTTTGTTTATGTTTTCTTAATTTTTGTGTCTGCTGGGTATTTGTTGTTGTGGTTGTTGTTGTTGTTGTTGTTGTTGTTGTTGTTGTTGTTGTTGTTGTTGTTGTTGTTGTTGTTGTTGTTGTTGTTGTTGTTGTTGTTGTTGTTGTTGTTGTTGTTGTTGTTGTTGTTGTTGTTGTTTGTGTGTGTGGGGGGGGGGGGGGTCCTTCTTTTGTTGTCAAATTAAGAAGTATAATATAGATTTGAATCCGTTTGGAGAGATTTGTCTCTGCTTTGGATCAAACATAATAGCATAATATATTGCGACAATTATTACGTTGAAGTTGCTGTTATTGTTGTTGTTGTTGTTGTTGTTATTGTTGTTGTCGGGGTTTTTTGTTGATTTTTTTTTTGTAAATACTGATTGCCTTCTCCCCTACCACTGGGACGTTAGAACCCCACGCCTCTGATCAGGAGGAAGGTTCGCCGGACCAGATCTAGGTCAAGGAGCCTCAACTGTAGCAGGAGCCCCAGGCGCGACACCGACACTGTAGTAGGCGCCACCACAACCTCCTCATCTCAGCATGCTAGGCGTTGTCCGCTAGGCCTTCTGCTTCTCATGCCAGTCTGTACGGGGCGAACATCTTCATGTCAACATAAGCCATATACCTGTAGCCTACATTTCTTTCTGCCTAGAGGGGAGCATGAATATAATTATTAAGACAAGCGTTTCTTTGAAAAGGTTAAACTCTAGGCTTCCAAAAAAAGAATGATAGAAAGCCAAGTCAGCTAAAAGACCAAAGACAACTCTGTTTTGTGTAAAAATGGTAAAAGAAAGTTATTTCTATTAAGCGTTTAAAGCATTGATAGGATAGAATGATACTTGGATATTATTTTCAGCTTCCCTAACCGACTCAACTATGCCGTCCTGTCGGTATCTAACGCTTCAATGGCACAGGCTCATCTTCACGCTTAAATGATGCATAATTTCATCTAGTTCAGTGACGTTTCCTTCCATTTTGGAAGTCTAAACCGAGGGCCTGTGGGGTATTTTCATGAAGATGTTCACCCGTGCAGCATGGCATTTTATAATCTCTTGAAACTCTTAGGCTTAGCTTATCTTCATTTTAGTCTGAACACTTAAACATCATTCTGGGCATGTCTAGAAAGTACAGTGTATGCCTGATGTTTCTGCACATGCATGGGGGATCTGATGCAGTTTTCTATTCATCACACAAAGTAGATGTAATAAATGTGTACTCTTAAGATTGTGTACTCATCTTTCATCGAATGCATACTTGCTTTCTCTCTATTCATCCAAATCAATACTTTTTAATAACTGGGTGATTGTTCTTTTTGATACTGTGTATTTAAGTTTGGGAGGTACAGCCCATTGCTAAAATCTATATTTTCTTTTATCAAAACAATATCTTTTATTTCACAATTTACAAATATTATTGATGTTTCAGAAAGCTGCCAGAAATGATGGAAACATTGTGATAATATTAGTTTTCAGTCTTAAGTTGTCACTTGTTTTTTTTTTTTTCATTTAAAATAAAATGCCTCTAGTTTGCGAGTGAAGTTTTACTAAGTGGAACTAAACTATACACGTTCAAGTCATCAGCTAATGTACGTCATTTCGCTGTCGCTGCTTCCATTTTTAATATCACGCCATTTTCTGCATTTCTTTTTCTATATCCTCTGTTTTATACGTCTTTGTTCATTTTCATTTCAGAAACATATTCTTTTATATCTATCTCCATTATCGTGCTTTCAGCAGGATCCTATTCGTATATCCAGCCATCGCAAATTCCCATATGACAATTACAAATAAAAGTTTAGAAAGCTGTCATATAGAATCGTGATTCCAAACCTGGATTCATGACATCGTATGAATGCTGGTTTATGAGAATATTAGTAAGAAACATTGTGGTCGCAGATATGGCAGTGATTAATAAGTACATCTCGTGTGACAGGAATGCATGAGTTTCTCTTGTTTTCAGCGCACGGTAGTCTTTAAACTAAACGTTGAGTTGGTGCTTATCCATTTCTTAAATTGAACAAAAGAAGGCGTATTCTCAGTCTTGTTATAGACCCACCTACTTGCGCAGACAGAGGAGAACTAGGGCCGGATAGTCAGTGTCTTCAGAGCATCGTGTTTTACTATTGTCACTGATTACCACATGTTCCTACAGAAGAAAGCCAAAGCTTCGGGCCTCAAAAGCTCCCAAAGCCAAAGAAGCCAAATTAGCCGCAAACGCCTTAAAAGAAGGGTGAGAAAACTGTTCACGAGTGGAAGGCTATTTTACCCGCCATTGCTTTTTTCCCTTTGATTGGCGTGCACACTTTTCAAGACACATATATAATGATTTCTCTTTTCGTCGCCTCTAAGAAAAAGAAAAACTAGACGAGCAATGTCATTTCAATTTTTGGAGGGGAAGTTAAATGCACTCCTTCAACGAAAAACTCGTCATTACAATTCAACTTATAAGACGACTTTTGCTTTTTAGTTTTTCCATAATTCTATCTTTTTTATGTTAACATCTTATTCTGACAATAATTTTATGATTATAATTCTGCCAGTCTACTTTTCAAAACACTAGATTTAAAGAAAATACTAGAGCTGCCTACCCAACCAGTCATCAAAATGTATAGTTTAGCCATATAGATGTAAAAAATGCATACAAATATGCTTTTTGACATACGTTGGCAGCTCTGACACATGTGCGTGCATCCTTTCAGAATCTTAATCGTCGATTAAGATCTCTAAAGAGTGATGATAATGAAGAGACATAATTTTATGTAGCATATAACCGTGTGACGTGTTTTGCTTATGACCCCCGACATGTGAAAGTCCAATATGAATGTGATATTCTATGTGAGTCATGAGATTCCCTGTTGATTTGCTCGAAGCTTCCATCCCGCCAGCCATGGCATTGTTCCTCTCTCGTTCCTTTGGTTTTTTTTAAATTGTTCTTGATTTCTCACATGTATGACTGAATGTCCATGGTGTTTGTACGTTCCCAAATTCTGTCGTAAGACAGGAAAGTTGGAATGTGTTGAGTATTCACAATTTACCGTAAACTCAATTCTAAATCTAGGTCTAAAGGTTTCATTCATGTGATTCTACATGCGTCCTTTAAGACAAAGTCAGGTTTGTGATCTTTTAGATCATTACGAGCGGCAAAGAAAAGGGTCCACAAAAGAAAGTGGTTGTTTTTGGTGTGTTGGTAGAATGGTCGCAACGATATTTAGGATATAAACTAACGAAATAATTACCAAATCGTCCAGACTGCTGGGAACATGTATCATGGTCGAAATGACATCTGGACAATTGCTGGCAACGGGTTTGACACGTTTTAAACGCTCCTTTTTATCACAAGATATAGATATCCTGAAAAACAGGCGTTTCCAAAGCAATGCGATGGAAGAATCGATTGGAAACTATGCATGTTCAACATGTCTCCGAAACTGTCATCTCACTGTTCCCCCATAACCATACACCATCCACCATCCATCATCCACCACTCCACCACTGATGATGCCCCGTCCTGTCCCACCATGCAGCGCGATGAGGAGGACGATGACCTGGACGAACTGTTCAGCCACCACCGGCCCAACGTTCTGGGCAGCCGCAGCAGCCTGGCTGTAAGTTCTCTGTGCCGGACGCTCTGTGCTAGCCTTAACCCGGCACGCCGCACGGCACGGCACGGCACGGCACATTCATACCACTGACGGCGCTAACACTATTTTGTTTATTTACTTCACATTTTGCGATTTCTCTTCTTTTTCTTTTCACTTAACCCGGGGATGAAAATTTAAATTGCTTTTTTTTCGCTATTCATCAAGTGTTTTTAGACAAAAAACGCTATGGTGGCTACATTTGATTTGTTTTTATTTTGGGCCAAAGGTGGAAAAGGGATTACTAAATTGTCTATCAAACCCCTCTTTATTTGGTACAATCTAAATATTGTCAAAATCTTGCTTTAGTTGTTATTTTGCAGCGCTTTGGTTTATCTTGAGTTAAAAGGGAAAGTTTGAGAAAAGAGAGCTATTATCGGCCCCGTTTTTGTATGATTCTTTTATCTTGGAGGGAGAAGGGTGCTCGCATTACTTGACTGGCTATATCTTTGCTCATCCTTCGACTGTGGAAAAAACGGAACTAATACTTTTTTGTGAATTTTTCCTTACTCTACTAAAATACAGCAGCTGGTAGCTGCGCTAATCTTTTCTTTTCTTTCTCTTTCATTTGGAGATAGGTGCTAACATTTTTTTTCAGTTTGGAAAGCTCTATAACATTTGGTTAACATTTTATTTGACTTTATATTTTGTACAAACTAAAGAATATAACTTTTCGTTCATTTCTAAGTAATCCTAACAAAAAGGTATCCTTGCTCTGATACACTAACTCAATATTGTTTACTTCTAGCCCTATGGTCTTGGTTTTCGTGAAATCAGCCTATTTAAAGCTCAGTTCATAATTACTTGGTTGTCACTGTTGAAAAAAAAAAGTGTTAATATCCCTGTATACCGTCTGAATAGTTTTCAAACAAATTCCTGTCAAGAATGTGCATGTTGCCCTCTCGTCACTTTTAGAAGACACAAACAGATTTACATATGTACCTCGTCTGGGGCAACCAATCGCAGCCAACCGCATATATTTATTATCAGTTTAGTCTTATGCTTTCGTACCGCTTTCATCCGGGTTAACGTGACGTTTCTAATACAGGATAATTTGTTTAGTAGGAGAAAATCGGTTAATGGTAGTTCTTTTACGTAAGGTTCAGTTGCCTTGGAGTCATAGTTGTTGTTGGTGTGCACAGGGTCAATTTTTATTTATAAGCTGATCTAACATGTCTGGCGTACTTGTGTATCCTTTCTTTTTGCAATTGCCAACCTCCGAATCACTTGCTCCCAGTCTTTACCGTTTGAGAACCCTTGGTTCATTTGATTCCCTTCCTTACTAGTAGTACTAGTAGTAGTCAACTGGGGTTTTGGGTGGACCCTTTCAGTAAAAAAAAACAAAACAAAAAAAACGTGTCTTGACAGCTGATGTTTGGAGTAGAAAATACTTTTTGCTTTTGCCAAAAAAGTTAAAATAGTTTGGCTGCGTCTTATTTAAAAATGAATACATATATGAAAAAATAAAGAACCCGATGCTGATCTTTTAAACTCACAGATGGAACGGATGGTTTGTAAAGTTATCCTAAAGTCCTATCGCACTTCCAACGGCCTTCCACCATTAATTATGATTAACCCGACAATCTGATAATTTACTAAACTTTTGCAAATGAATAATTATGCATTATATTATGTTAACATAATTTGATATTCCATTTACTTCATGGGCACGCAAGGAATATATTATCACTATCCCTGCTTGGTTTTGCTGTGTGCATGCTTTGGTTGTTTGCTTTTTTATATAAAAATATAGGCTTTTGGGTCTTTAAAATAATTATGTGTTATCAATTATGCTTTAGTGTGTATGCAATTTTCCTTATGTATAACTTAACATCTGCTTATTGACTTTAAGTAAATAAGCATCTGGAAATGGTATACAATTACAATGCTTATTGTAGTAAATACTAAATAGCCTTACGTAAATCGTGAATATGTAGTACACTCTCCTGGTATGGTAAATATTTCGATGTATGATGACTGTTGTTTCAAGCTCTATCACTGTTCTACCCGTGGTACGTTTTAAATGCATCATTGCTTAAGATAGTTTGGAAGAGTAATTAAGCTTTGCCACTAAAAAGTTTAACTATCATTATGATAATAATAACAAAAAGGTTGTTTGTTTATGTTTTTTCAAATCTAGTTTTCTCAGTCGTTTGGTTAAAGAATAGTATGATTAGAAACTGTAGTTATTCTTCTTTCTCAATTAATATTTGATTCCATAGTAGCACGTGTATCATTTTTCTTATTAATTGTATATATTTGCAGTAGATACATTTTGTGTGGCTTAACATGTGCCTTTTCGTTTTATTATATAACTACACTGACGATTTTAAATGAGGCACATTTGAGTACGTATTTACAATATCCATTATATGTTATAACTATACCCTTATCAAATATAGCTCTACCTTATATTCTGGCTTCCTTTATAAAAAAATTGTCTTTCTTTTGTTATCGGTAGTATACCATGCTTCTCAAATTTACCCTAAGTTATGTTTTGTTGCTCTTGCTATATTAATTATCTATGGAATTTTAACAAGCCGGTAAGTATGCTGTCTTATAATTTTGTTTTGTGGTCAAGATAGCAAGGCAGGAGGGTTTTTGGAAGCTTTTCTGTTTATGGTTCTGTCATCACGACTGTTCGTGTGACGCCACGCCGGCTTCAAACCCACACACTGTCATTCAAGTCTCAATTCCTTTCTTTTCCAATAATTCCATGCTCACCATTTCGTCGGTCTTTCGAAAAAAATGTGACAAGGTAGCAAAACCTATAAAGGAATGTTCCACAAGTGTCTCTTTACAGCACAGTGGGATGGATCGAAGTTAGCCTATTCATGTGGAGCTAAATTCCAAGATTCCAACACACTGAGATGAATCCGTCAAACTTTTTAGCATGTTTTGCTGTACATCACAAAAATAAGCGCTATCTTATGGCTCTTTTTCTATAGCTTTGCACTTTTTCTCTCAACATGAATAAGGTTTTGGAATACAAAATTACGGTCGAAATAATTTTTAAAATACGGAATACAAATAATAATGTTTGGGGAGTTTTTTAACTTGTTTCTATCCTGTCCCCATCAGTTTTAGCATAACTAAAATTAAGTTAACTACGTAAAATGAAAGATGATATTTTATGTACCGATAAGGTCACAAGTATAAAATTAAAGCGCGATTTAAATAATAAAACAAGGGGTAGTACTATCTTGATTCTGCTAAAAGATCTTGAATATTCGCCTGCAGTAAAACTATAAGTTTTCAGTTTTTATACATGTTCAGAATTAGATTGATGGAAAAACAGCAGAATTATTATTAGGGTACATTCTTTCCGATTACGTGTAAGCTGAGTGGTCCCAGTTATGTGCGCTTAGGGTGTTAGTAATTCTTGTGTATTTGAAGAATGCCGACGCATCTTAAATTCAAGGATACGAATGTGAGAAAAGGCAACTATTTGGTCGATTTATTTTACGTAATATTTAATATTTCTAACTACCGATGACCACTGCAAAAGCCTAAACACTATAACGGTTATAGTATTTTTTGATACCTCATTCTGATTACAACGGGGGCATATTATTACAAAAATTCTACTATCAACTCTTCGCGAGTAAAATAAAGCCCATAGCATACCATTTTCCTGTTTGGTGGTTTATACTTTTCTAACTGATAACATTGTATCTTTTTATATCATTTTAGGAAACGGTGTAAATTATGTGACGCGTAGAGACTGTTAATGCTGACACATACAATTATAAGATTAAAGGGATCACTTGTTTGGGGTTGTTGTTTTGTTGGTTTTTTTTGCGTAGGGCTCATGTTTTGTCTTTTTTTTTTATTAGCTTGTAAAGGAGGGGGGGGGTCTTAATTTTGTACAATGCTAACAATAATTGGCTATGTTGTGTGGCTCTCTTCTAAGCTTTAGTAACAATACACATAATCTTCAATTTTGTCTTTTCATGGCGTCAATGAATCCCTTTGTCCAACACTATGATATATGTAATAACTGTTTTGACTTGACCATTGGTTCTTTACTTTTTCTAAACCTACGGGATCGTTTTCCACCTTTGTGAATGTTTCATGTACACTGAGCTTTAAAGACAGACTGCAACTAAGCTAATAACTATGCTTCAGCTTTTATCTAATCGTTTGGCTACATTTATTTTTTTTATATAAATCGCTTTTACTTTCTTCCTCTATAAATTCATAGAATCATAGCCTTTTAAATAATAATGAAAATAGATTTCTTAATAATTATTGTTTTAAAAAAGTAATTTAGATTCCTACATAGATAAGTTACAAAATGTTACAAAATAAACAAATTGTATCCATCCATCATTTTGTCTGCTACCAATCCATTCTCTTACCGCATCTTTCACTCGTTTAGCATCCAAATACACCCTTCAACTTGGTACATTGCATTTATCATCAAACTGCCAATGATTACCCACATCCATCTTTTATTTTTCAGATAATATGTAAACAATGGTCTTAATGTGCTTTCTGGTTTTTTGAACCACACCCAACTATGAAACTTTTAGGAGTTCTAAACACCTAACATTTAAAGTAATCCCACCAAACTCACAAAAGTCACATGTATACATTATAGTTTAATTTAAGCCTCTTTATTCCTGTGGAACCTAGTAGATCATAAAAACCCTAGCCTCATAGTAGATCATAAACACCCTAGCCCCATAGTAGATCATAAACACCCTAGCCTCATAGTAGATCATAAACACCCTAGCCTCATAGTAGATCATAAACACCCTTGCCTAATGCATGGTATAATGTCACGCCCGCTTCTCTCCGCTTCCCCGCGGTCCCCAGGACAGCCGCGAGAGCATCTACAGCGTGTACAGCGATGCTGGGGAGGCGCACTACGGCCGCATCCCGGTCACGGGCGACATCCAGTTCCACATGAGCTACGACTACAAAAACTCGGTGCTCTTGGTGCACGTCAAGCAGTGCCGGAACCTGGCGCCGGTGGACGTCAAGCGAAACCGCTCAGATCCGTGAGTAGTCAGTAGCCGCTCTTAAGTTTCGTCTGTCTGTACGTAAGGTACTTGAAGTCATTGGTCACATGGTTACACGGAAAAAGGGGGGGGGAGAGAGAGAGAGCTCTGGGCTAAAACATCGTCTTCCGACGGACTCTGACGACTTCGTTTTCTACTGTTAAGGTCGGTGTCAGTATAATATGGCCGGCTGAGACAGAGACATGGTATCCTCTCACCGTCTCTGTGTGGCAGCACCTAACTTGTTAGACGTTAGTCTAGGAACCTGTCCACAATATAGCCTGTATAGTGCTGACGTTGAACGCTAAGCAATAACAAACACATGGTTGGGCTAGAGAGTGTGAAGTGGTGAGAGGCTTCACCGGCAGGATTTTTGTTATATGGCTCAAGATTATTAAGGCGGTTGCTTCCTTCTACCTTAGTAAAAATTATGTATGAAAATTGTTCAACCGCCTTAATTTAAATATAAAGATTAAGAGTGCTCGCGGATCACACTAGCTTTCCGTGTCAACAGCTTTGTGTGCTCTTTTTGTGAAACGTCTCACTTAATTTCTGTCTGCTGCACGTACTCAGACATTCACGTAGTCGTGAAATAATTTTACGGCTCGTTGATACTGGTCATCGACTTCTATACCAGCAGGACTAAGGGCTCAGGTTGTTAGGCTATAATTATTACACTACTATTTTGCGCTTAGCCACCAGCGCTAACAAAAAGACTGAAAGAAGGGTGAGCGTTTTTGGTAGTCAGACCCTGCTGTTACACAGAGCAGTAATACCTGTACTTAGTCACATGATCAATATTTTGCTCTGCTGTACGCACTTTGTCGTTATTTAATTAGATGTGTGAGTGAGAATATTCTGATTAATTTTCGGTGACGAAACGATAATCCCTTATGCTTAGTTTTAAAGTAACATAAAATAATTATTCTTTTTACCAACACCTCATAACTAAAGTCACATTCTCAGCAAGTTTAGGACCCAGAAGCTTTCCCTTACCCTGTCACGCGCGATCAGACTTAAGATGGTTCTCATTACTAGGCTTCTTTGATCAGACCTCTATTCTATCCGGAGTGTTCATTTTGGTTCACGAGCCATAGCTTTACTATTTTGGATTCTTTGGAGTAATGAAGGGATCAATAATTCTTTGAATAACTTCGAGTCGATGATTTCCCATCACTGATATTTGAAGGTTTATTTTTTTATGCCTGTATCTTGGTAGAAATCGATCTCAACACGTTAGTAAATCGTAAGATGTCTCGCCTTTTTACTCTCAAAACCTCATGGATTCCAGTACGTGTACACAACTCTGAATGTCTCATATGGTCGAGGTATTAAAATATTGATTCCGTTCTATCCCTACAGATATGTCAAAACTTACCTGCTTCCAGACAAGTCTCGGGCTGGCAAGAGAAAGACCAAAATCAAAAAGCACACACTTAATCCAACCTTCGATGAAGTCTTAAAGGTATACATTATAGAAAATGGAGTAATATTTATGTTATAAACTTTTTTCCAGTGTAATGTTAATCTTCATATCGCTTTGTCAATATCTTTTTTAACTCTGCATGTTGGTATTGACTAGAAATAAGAGACGGCCCCATATTTATTTGTATCTATTCTGTCATTGGTTATCCACGCGGATTTGAAGCTGAACTAATAGGAAATCGATGATGTAAGCGCTGGCAACAGGAACAGTCGCTATTTGAATCTCTTCGTTTGTTTTCAATCACTACAGCTAGAATTATAAGAAAACATTCATTGATACAGCACCCGCAGCCCTTCTCAAAGTTCACTAAAGTAATCCATTGGTTTTATTGACTCTGACAAAATTTTTATGGACATGTCATTACTTGAAATGTTACTTGGAAATTGTTTATGGACATGTCTTCTAAGTCGATATCATGTACTTGAAATAAGCTGCTGTCTATTATTTAGGTTCAATGTTGTACAGTAATCAATAATCGTGTGACTAAGATCCCGCTCTATGGCTATGAAATTTCACTACATGTATACTGCTGTCGAATTTTGAGCGCTGATCTTAATAAATGAACAACGTAAAATGCGACTATTTTCGTATATTTAGTGCAAAGGGTCCATTCTGTTGTGTTAGAATATCGTCGACTCGCATGTTCCCACAACGAGGTAGTTGCGTTCCCGATAATTCGATTCTGTACAAGCTTTACAATACTGAGAGGCCTAGACACGCCTTCCCTTTTAGTCCTTAATTTTCTCCTGCTAGTTCTGCCTGCTCTCTTTCACTTTGATGGACCTTTCTTCATTCACTCAGCACTGAATCTTGTCTGCTTTCCTGTCTCTCCATAAATCAATTCCTTCCTTTCTTCCCCATGAATTTATTTACACAATTCTCACTCAATCATTCAACAGTCGTGTTTTTGTTTTTGTTTTTATATTTATTTTAACATTTTGTTCTGATGAGTTCAGGTCTCCAACCTCCATCTCAAAAACACACTCTCATTTTCGATTCTTCTTTTTTTTTATTCAAAACGTTGAAATCTCGCGTCGTATACCTTTTCAATATTCCTATTTGATTTTCTGACATAATTTTAATAGCTCTGTGTTTTATTCCGTATTTTTGCAGAAGTGCATTGACTCCTTGATTTCATTTGAGAATTCTCACTCCACATCCATATTCTCTGCATTAGTTTTTTTTTTTAACATTGATATTGTTTCGTCTGTAAGTTTCATTGTTCTCCAAATAATTGTGGGGGTTTTTATCTTAAGGGTTATATTTGCCTTTTTTTTTCTTCTTTTTTTCAGTAGCTTTACTATGCATTCTGTGTACAATAAAGACGTCCTGTCAGACAATTGTCTGATCTATTCCCTCCGTTTCAAGCAATTCTCAATTTTCTCATAAATGAATAGTGTTCAAACAATATTTTGGAGTTGAGCCTCTTTGTTTGAAAGTCTGCCCTTGACTGTATGTCTTTGTAAATACAAACAAACTCTGTGTATGTGTGACCAGTACAACATCAGCAAGCCGGAGCTGGAGTCCCGAGTTCTGTTTCTGGCTGTTTGGCACAATGACCGCCTGGGCAGGAACGACTTCTTGGGAGAGGTCACCGTCCCCCTGGACTATTACAGATTTGATGACGCGAGTCCACAGTGGTACCAGCTTGCCGAGAGGGTGAGTCTGATGACAGAGAGCGATGCTTTCCCAACGCATGCAGAGTGATCTAAAACTCCATCTGTGTTAGTACCTAAAATTACCAGACATCAGTCTTGGAATCCATCCACGAAATGGCATCAATGTCTACGCTGGACATTTTGCATATTAGCTTCAGCGGCTCAGTGATCTGTTTGCTTTTATTTTTCTTTTCTATCAGTTGAATATAATAAGATTATGGTATTCTTCTTGGTAGGTTCTAGGATCACCAACGCGCTTATTAATAATGCTCAAGTGTTCGAACTGTGCTGAATAGTCAAAAAGTACAGCTTGTTTTTACACGTAATGCAGACGTTTGTTTATTTCATAGACCCCGACAATACCTAAGAAAGCCTCAGCAGTGAGGCATGGGCAGTCAATACTGAGGGAAACCTCAGCAGTGAGGGATAGGCAATTAATAGCCAGGGATGCCTCAGTCGTACGCGATGTGCAAGATGCTTCTCCATCCTGTAATCCTTGATTAGTTTCACGCTCTCAATGTTTTAATGAAGTCATTATGTATAAGACAACTGACGGTAGGGTCAGGAAGCAGGTTTTGACTTTTTCTTCTATCAGGGGAAGAACTCTTTGACTCGACTCACTAGAAAAAACTGCCAAAAAAGATATTTGTTGGCTGCATGGGTTGACATTCAATTTACTATCAGAAACGGAACTCATACCAAGTTTCCTATAATCTCTTTCTGTGTCAGGTGCCACCGCAAGAGGACATGTCCCTCATGGTCTACAAAGGCGACCTGTTCGTGTCGCTGATGTACCTCCCGCCTGACATGGTGGAAAACTCCCCAGCCAAAAAGAAGTCCGGCGGCAGCTTCCGCAAAAAGGACAAGGACCGAGCCAAGGACAAGCCCAGCGGCACAGGGGAGCTCCATGTCCTGGTACGGGAGGCGCAGAACTTGACTGCCATGCGAGGAGCAGCCGGTTCAAATCCATTTTGCAAAGGGTGAGCATCTCGCGTATTGGTTGTGATCCTGTGATCTTTAACGATGGTGGACTGAGTCATCATGATCATCATGTTGGCTTGTCGGTATTGTGACGTAACTTCCCGTACAATCTGCCTGGAGAGCTCTCTGTCTTTAGTAATCCTTTCTGCCTCGCTGGGCCTCCTCTGTAGTCAGTCGCTGATGTCCTCCATCCACCTTCTTGTAGGTCTGTCCTTTCTTCGTTTTGTCCCTAGCTTTGCATCTAGGATATGTATTTCCAAACGGTGATGTCTTTTAAGTGCCCAAAGTATTTCAGTTTTCTTTCTTTGATGATATGCAATAGCTAATTTGGTTTGGTCTTAAGTTTTTTTTTTAGTATGTCGTCATTTTGTCTGTGTGCTGTTCATGGACCTCTAAGCATGTTTCTGTAGCATTTTAATTTTTAAAAAGAACACAGTTTCTTTTCATCTGTTTTTTTTTAATTGTCCAAACTTCACACCCATAATGTGCCAATGGGTATTACGAAAGATCTTATGATTTTCAGTATTTTCTCTTTGTTGTTTCCCTTCCAAAGTTTCTCAAGTCTTTTTATTTGTGCTAGGGCTGTTGATAGAACCTAGGCTTTTCTCCATGCGTGTTGATAGAACCTAGGCTTTTCTCCATGCGGATATGCTTCTCCTTCCCCAGCTATCTGCTACCAGATGTGTCCCATGCCAGCAAGCAGAAGACCCCAGTGTTGAAAAAGACGACCAACCCACAGTGGAACCACACCCTCATCTTCCCTGGTGCAGACATGTCTGTCCTGGCTGACCACGGCCTAGAGTTGACCATCTGGGACCACGAGGCGCTGGTCAGTAACGACTTCCTGGGTGGTGTGAGGCTAAACCTCGGGTCAGGTGAGTTTGCTCCTTTTTATGGAGGGAGGGGAGAAAATTTATTCAAGTGTCTCACAGTCTATGTCTTAAGAATACACGAAGCATGATTAGGCTCCATGAACATGCAAAGTCAATAAATATCTAATGGAGTAAACTGCAGGATAAATCTGGAATTGCAGGAATAAAATGATTTCATACATCATACAATAATTTAACTGAAAATGCAAACTTCTTAATCGTTGAATGAATGGATGAAAAAAGTACCGACAAAGATGATCTTTATAAGTTTGAAAATTCAAA
The DNA here is from genome assembly GCA_003991915.1 of Elysia chlorotica. Taxonomy (NCBI): domain Eukaryota; kingdom Metazoa; phylum Mollusca; class Gastropoda; family Plakobranchidae; genus Elysia; species Elysia chlorotica. Next base: position 194,774 of record RQTK01000023.1, on the reverse strand, counting down.
AATATTTAAAGTGAATAATATTTTGTTCTAAGATCTTGGCTCTTTTTACATGACTAATGCTTATGGTTTTAATGTGTTTTTATTTACGTTGTTGATTGAATTACGCTGTAAGGTATATTCTTTCTAGAAAAGACAAATGTGAGAGCGTATATTTAATGATATTATCAGTTCTATTCTATACTGTACATTCTATATGTAAAACATGTGTCTTCGTTCATTGATCCAGGCATCTGCCAGGGCCGACCAGTGGAGTGGATGGACGCGCGGGGCGAGGAGGTGGACGCCTGGCAGGCCATGATGGACCAGCCCGGCCAGTGGGTGGACGCTCAGCTCCCGCTCCGCGCCAGCATGGGTGGTCAGCAGGTCAAGAAATAGTCTGGGGATGCGCGCGATGCCCTCTCCAAGAAGGGCTTGTTGCCCCGGTGGGGGTGGGGGCGCCGCTCGAATAGCGAGGGGTTGGGTGGAACATCAGGGGGAACATCTTTAGAAACCCAGCTAGTGGGGACACCAAAGCAGGTTAGAAATGATACAGTGGTTGAAGAAGAAGATGATGTTACCAGTTTACAACACAGTCAACCATATTCTCAAAACGCATTCTCTAAAGACAGAGATATAGGGGCTTTAAGTGTTAGCAAAGCAGAATCATATTGCTCATCGTCGCAGCCTAACGACCAGGGATCCCAACCTAATGCTAAAGAGCTTCCCTCTATATACCCCTCATTAAAGAGTGGTGGCACGTCTTATATAAGGTCTTGGGGTTCCCCTATGGGACCAATTTTTTGTGATAAATCAGATGCACCAGAGAATAACCCACAACAAATACAGCAACAAAGCTACGAAAAAGTTATTGGAGTCAGTTCTAGTCAGGCAAAGATTTCCCAAACTCTTTGTGCGTCAGTTTCTCCTCCAGAAAGAAGGCAAATGGACCATGCATCGGCACAAAGGAAAAATGTGCAAGAGTCCAAATCTTGTATTACTCCAACGTCAGAGAGCCTAACTCTTTTAGACAATATCCATTTCAGCGAAATGCATGAACCTGTTGCTGTACCATCAGCACCTCCGTCACAAGATGTCTCAGAAGCGAGCATCACCTGGTCCAGCCATCATATTGGGTTGCCACCAATGGTGAAGTTTCAGAACAATTCAAATATTCCTAACGCACAGAGGCAAACTATATTGTCACCAGTTGGACACGCAGTAATAAACAATCAGTTATTTCAGGATGTACACAGAACAGCATATGCTCAGGATGCTCAGCAACACCTTTCACAATTGCCCTTGTCAGTTGTTAGACTAATAGAAGAGCAAAATCAACATGGGTATATGCAGCAGCAGCAAGGTCACCCATATAACGTACTAGCACAGAATTCACTTCCAGCGGTAGGACCAAGTCTGTCTGCAACAGGGCAAAACTATATACCAACACCATTTCAATATACATTGCAACCGCACTCTCCTTCAGTCTTGCAGCAAGAGCAGATTCAATGGAATTCCAATACTACCCAAGCCTCAAATCATTTTGCTTTAAAACAATCTGCGTCATACCAAGATCCCAGTTCTCTTATTTCAGGGCTAAGAAATTCATTCAAAGCAGACTCATTTGGCAACTATGCTCACAGTTTTAATGATAATGTTGTGCAGCATACAAGGAGTGAGAGGAATTCACAACTACATTTAGGAGGTTCCTCAACAATCCAGTCATGCCATAAACATGAAACTCCATCTTCTGACACTCTTGCTGATTTGTCTTCCTGGCATGCTAGTCTAGGCCATGCTCCGTCTTCCTCCATCGCAATCCACAAGATAGCAACTAGTCTACCCACTGCAATCTCTGTGTCACCTCATGGTGTTCAAGAAGGCCAACAAAATAGTCAAGATAATCTTCCACAACCAAACATCACACTCAACCGGTATCCAAACTCTTTGTGTGGTGGGGCTAGAGACCATGATAACAATTTAAAACATATGCCTGACTCCTTATCTTCATCTACCAGCAGTGTGTGGATGAGGCAGAGCAACTCCCGATCACGTTTAGAGAAACTCATCATGGACGCTGTGGGCAGGGCAGCCCAAGAGGCAGCTCAATGTGCTAAGAAACCTAATGATCCAAAACCAGTCACCTTTCAACAAGACAGTACGCGTCCTCTTTCAGGCACAGTGCAATCACCAGAGACGGAAGGTTTGATTAATATGCCGTCAATCTTATCTCAATGGGTATCAGCAGCAGCTTCTATGCTACCAAGTTTAATTCAGATAGAGGATTATGTTGACCACACTATTGATCAACTCGGACATGCTTTATTCTCAGAGATGGAACATTTAGCCATGGGTACTCAAGTGATCGCTGCTGGAGTAGGGCAAACACAAAATGACCAATCTATCTCGCCACATAGAGCTGCAGAGATGGTGTCCTCCGCTCTACAACATGTGACCAAAACTTCAGGTGCATCAACAGATGGGCATAACAGCAATAATGACATTGGCCACAGTACTTTCTTGAAACATTCAAGTCCAGCGGAGTATTTTCCTCAAGACAAGCCTATGACTCGATCATGTGGTCTTTCTAAAGAAACAAAAGCCAAACTAGCATACCTCAGCTTACAGTATCGACGGGATGATGACAGCATGCCCATAGTGAATTGTCACTGTAACAGTATGGGATCGAGCTGTTGTAAAAACCTGAGATCTATTTCAGGAAATCAACTTTGCCAGCTTATAAATGCCAGTTTGTCAAAAACATCAAATAAATCAGATAATCTAACGCCAGTGCTGAGTGGTACAGTAAGATCAGGGTCTAGTTTAACAGTGGCACAGCGGAACAGGCCAAACAGTGCTCACTCATCAATTGCAGAGCCCTCGCCACCTTCTGCTTTTCACAAAGGAGCTCACAAAAAGAAAAGAAGCTGCAGCTGCTCTCGATCTATGCATCTAATGACTCCAGGCATTTCAAGAAGCCAGGACCATGTTGGGCAGCGCCTATACCCCCGGTTAGATTCAAACTCCTTCCATGCACTCACGTCACCCCTTGATAAAAGGACATCTTCAGAGATTCTTTGTTCATTTATTGAAGAAAATGCAGAGGACTTTGCAGAAGATGATGCTAATCTTAGTGAGCAGTCATACAAAACGCTCATAAATAGTTCCATCTCGTCCGCACCAAACCAGCCTATTCATACACAACCGTCATCAGAAAACTTGCCTAAAGCTACGTTTTATACGAACCACAATGTTGGATATTCCAATTTTCAAAATAAAGACAACGATGGAACTTCCCTTCAAACAAATCCCTCAACGTGTATCAGTTTTCAAAAGCATCACATGCAACAAAGAAGCAGACATGATCTGAGAACGTCCGCAAAAGAGATGAATACTGCCATGGTTTGTCCAGACGTATCACCAGTTCTTGGCACATCTTGTGTGAAGCCACAAAGACCAGCACCTGCCGTGCCTGATGTCTTAGTCAAGCAAAAAGCCAGCGCGTCTAGCAAAGCAAATCATAGAAATATGTCCCAAGTAGAACAATCACAACTGTCAGTGTCAGATACTTCAAACGTGTCCCCAGCGGTGACGGATTTAAAGCCAGTTCCGAAAAGGTCTGCACCACCTATTCCCACCACAACGAAACCTGTTAGCAAAGTACTTGGTCCACAAAACAAAGGATTTGTGATGCGCATGAAACATGCCTTTGATCAGACAGCTCGGTCAGTATCCACATCTCCTCCAAGAAGTAGGACTGCTCTTAGACAAGCGCCGGATGCATCCACACAAGTATATTGTAACAGACAATCACAGAGCTATGAGAATCCAAGCGCACAAAGAGGTTTCCAGGCTCAGCCCAATAGACCGGTTGTACAAGTTACAAATCCCATCTTTTCTGCCACCTGTTCAAGTAAGGCAGCGCCAGCACAGAATAACTTACCCTCGAAACTTCATTGTAATTCAGGCACCAGATCTCCAACTCAAAGGCAATCAAGCAGAGCAATTTTCAATTCAGACTTACGGAATCCTCCGGAAAATCTAGCTTCTCCTAGCAAGCCTACACCAGCACCATCTTTCAAACTGTACTCTGCGACACCTTTCAAAAAGTCCAACTTTCCAAACAAAAAAACTTCAGAAGTGAAGAAGCCTTCTAAGCTGTCTCCAAGTCAATCAAAATATATGGGTAGCCTCAACCCAAAACTCTCTTCACAATCTATAGATGTTCAACAGCAGCTATCTAAGCCACCTATCAGCTCACACAGAAAAACTAAAGATAGTAAATGTGCCTTGTCAACACCAGGAAACATTTCAACCCCCAAGAGTAATTTATCCTCATTAACTTCTGTCAAAAACTTTAATGGTGCCACATCTACAGTAAACCAAACAGGTAATATGTTTTCATCATCTTCAACCACTAGAGCTTTTTTACACTCAGAGCTCATGAAAAGTTCCATATCCAAGAAAGACAAGAAAGTGCGAGCATTTGAAAAAGCTGTATAACTCTGCCTGAATGACTTAATGTTTGAAAAACAAATAATCCGTACTAAAAAACTGACATGTTTGTAAGATGAATAATTTTGTAAGCAATAGTTAAACATTCAGTGTTCATGATTTCCAGATTATCACTGTGATATCTTTTAGTTTTACGCCTTTATGTTTAAGCAGTAATGTTGCATGCTATCAACTATATAAATGTATACATAATACATGCAAATTCTGCAAATAAGATGCTTAAGTTACATTATCAATTTTGTTTTATCTCTGATGAAAAAGTGAAAATTCACTTACATGTACCTTAATTTAAACACTAGGCAATGATAAAAAATTGTTCTCTTTCTATCTTATGGTTTAAACATCTCGTTAACATTATTTTCTTGGATTTTAAAGTTATGGTGCAAAAATTTTCAATATTTAATTATGATTCTTTCGTAATTGAAGCAATAACTATCAATTCTCGCAAATGTTTCAATGCCACAAAGTTGTACGGATTGCATCTTTATTCTATGATCATTTTACTTTATAAGTGTGACCTTAGTCCTACACAAATCAATTGTTAAAAACTGCCTGATATGTCTTTTTCTTGGGGAGGGTGAGAAAAGTTTTACATTTACTTTTTATACCAATGTACATGTATATTTAGAATGGGCTGTCTTAACTAAAGAGACAGTGGTAGTTAAAAATGTGCATGTATGCATAAATTTTTTTATTGTTTTACAATGTGCGCCTTTTTTACCCTATTTGTTTTGGTCCTTTGTTATGATAATCCTAGTGGTTGTTTCTTTCAAACTCTTTCTTTACAATCAAATCACTACTACTTGTGTGTGACATTTTTGTTTTGTTTATTAATAAAAGAATTTTGAATTGTTATGCTTCCAAATCCTTTCCACTACTATAAAATTTCTGCAACTGAAAGGATTACAATTACATTTACCATAGAGAGTAATAGATTAGTAGTAGGTAAGTAGTAGTATGCTTTTAACCTCTGTAGCCTAACACTTATTGCTATTTTGCAATTTATTCAAGGCCAGTTAAATAAAAGTTCTCATATATGTCTTGAAGTGTAAATGTACCTTATTTCAATCAACTTGAACTGAGAGTGTGGCAGTAGCTGTGAGTTCAGACATATTTCTTTTTCTACTTTTCCTTTTATACGAGAATACTCACCATTTCCCATAAGATTCATACACACACTATAAAATGTATGAATTGGATCCAAAACGATAATGATTCTTTTCAGTAACTCTAATATGTACTAGTATTAGTATGAGACTAGAGTATTCTTTTATGTTTAAGTAGCACAAGAGAATGACCTAATTATGTCCTGTATCTAGATGAAGTCGCAGAATGTTCGTCTTCAGAGCTTTGTTTTCTCTTCCAAATGTGTAACATCGCCTTCCCAATGTATAAATGTGCCTTAACCAACAAACTTAATAAAACCTAAACCTAACACATGAGATTATGACTGTAGTGTATGCATGTACTACATGTATTATGTATTTACAATGTTTTTTGTATCTTTACAACACTCAAGTCCAAGAGGGGAAGATGCCACAAATTTCAATCCACTTTCAGGAAGTTTTTGGTTTTTCAAAAGTTAAATGAGTTATCCAAATTCAAATAAATAAGGGGAAAGTAAATACAGCATTCTAAGTCTGAAAACATGCGGTGATATATTATGAACTACAATGCAAGAAATGGTATATTTGAAGTGTAGTAGTGCAACGATACAGTCACATACACCTTTTCAATTCATGCATGATCTCTCTCTCGCTGAATCCTCCAAGTATCAAAAGAAAAAAAGAATAAATCAGGTTGTTTAGGCTTAGGTTGGTGTTTTACTTTTTTAGAATTCATATTTGTATAAAGGACAAGTTTTGTGATAACACTGATAAGTTTGCGTTCAGTATTTTACAAATTTGTATGTAACATAAGATTAGTAAGCATGTAAGTGGGTGTTTATTTATTCTTGGTCAGTGTGTATTGTGTTCAAATTTGCTTATTGATTTACACAAATGTTATGCAAGCTGCTGAGCTGTGTTCCATTGCTTTCTGTGTGATCTTTTTACAGAACTACTGCAACAAGATTGTATAGATTATGTCAAAGTGACACACTATCTATCTAGAAGTAGAGTGACTGATATAGATTGAACAATAAACAAAATCTACCAATAAACATAATTATCTATTGGGTTGTTTGTAGCCTATGCATAATAGGGATAAATTGCATGTCTTTATATATGTACAAGTTCCATTTAAAAAAAAAAGATCTTAAAAATTATTGACTAAGGTTTATAACACGTCTAGAAAAACAGAGGCTTTAAAATCCTTCTACAGAAACAAAGTAGTCTAGTTGAAAAATCTAAAAGCTTTACTTAATTTTGTTCATTCCCAAAATCTAAAAGATCTGTTATCACAACAAATTGTATTTTAGGATTGTTGGTATATCTAATTTTTAGTACGCAGACACTTCATTTAAAACATTTACGCTTCTGTGTTCCAACTTTTTGTTTGTTATCATTATATAGTATTATTCAATAGTGGCCCAAGATGAAACTTGAATTTGGCCCTGGTAATTTTTTTTTTAAAGCGTATGACTTTTCAGTAGCACAGACATTAGGTTTTACAATAATAATGCGAGTAGAAGATTTTTTAAGCTTGTACATTTTGCTGCACACTAAGAAATTGACAAATGTGAGACTAACTTACCAGACTGGTTTCTTGAAGTGACAATAAATAATGACACAATGGCTAGCAAGTATTTTATTGTTTCTAAAATTCAGGCCTATATAAACCATGCTCTCAGTGGCTAGCAGCGCTGGAGTGATTTTAACATTGGAGGCATTTTTGCCCCTACTTCATGACATCATTCATTGATTTTGGTTTAATGTGAAATACATTTTATGGCTAAAAGTCTGATTGATGACATGTAAGCTAATCCTTTAAAAAAATGCATTTAATATATTTTGTTATTCACTTATATTTTAAATTTATAAATTTACATTTTCAACCAACCAGAAAAGTTAAAAAAAGGATAAGTGAGGATAGGCCACATGCATGATAAAGCTCGTCTCAGAGCATGTAGCTTTCTTTTTTGCCCACAAAAATAAAATTACAGTTGTGACTCCAGATTGTACTTCATAAGCTCACAAATGAAGGGGTTCACCCTGTATTGTGTGTGTCTGTGTGTGAAGGGGGTGGGGGTTCAAAAGGGTTTCTCAATTGTGAGAATATTGACTTTTAATGTTTTCCCATCCCACCCTAATTTTATTTATCTGCAAAACAAGTAAGTAGCAAAAGGAATGATAAAAAAAAAAAATTAGTTTCCAAACAATTCACAACAAAAAAACAAGAATTGGAAATTGACTTATTTGCATTTTCAAAATTCATTAGAAATACTCGATACATTTTAATTCTATTCATAAACAGTAATAACCCATCAAAGCATTTTTTCACCATTTGCAAAATTTGCCAAAGAGTGTGGCAATATATGCAAAATAAATAAAACTGTTTTTTGCATCGGGAATAGCTTTGTAAACCCAGGGGTCTTTTTTGTTTGCTTTGTTTTCAAATATGACTACTCGACAAAGGTTGTTTTTCTTTTTTACTTAATAAATATAAGCCTTTCAACAAAATCTGCTCGGGAGAGTGACTAGATTCTATGCATATGTATTTTAAAATGTATGGCAATCAGAGTGAAACCATGCTAGTCACTGAAACCCTTCAGTTTAAATTAATTGGGGGTGATTTTAACATGCCACTTCCTGGAGAGGAAAGAAATACGAGACCTATCAAACCATAGAGAGTGACAAAGAAAGAGAAGTTGACGAAGATGAGAGAGAGAGAGAGAGAGAGAGAGAGAGAGAGAGAGAGAGAGAGAGAAACAGACAGACAGACAGACAGACAGATAGACAGACAGAAACAGACAGACAGACAGAGAGAGACAGACAGATATCAAAACAGAGATAGACATGATACAGTCAGACAGGGAGAGACAGGCAGACAGAGAGGCATAATGAGAGAGAGAGAAAGAGAGAAGATAAAGAGGACGAGAAGAAATCTGAACTAAAGGCAAGGAAAAGAGAAAAAAATCGAGATATAAAGGAAGGATACCAGGAAAGAAGAGAGAGTGTGAGAGAAAAGGACAAAAATGAGGAGTAAGAGGATGGGGTCGAGATAAAAATAAAAAGCCCAGAGAGAGAAGGAAGAAAGAAATCCAAGGGAGAGAGTTGAATTAAGGTTCAGTTGGTTTACGCCCAACGTCAGCACTAAATAGGCTATATTAGGGAGAGAGAGGATTTTAAAAAAAGAACAAAACCAAGTGTGCCTGCCAGAGAGCGAAAAAGAGAGAGAGGGAGAGATAGATTGATAGATAGATAGAGAGAGATACATAATTATCTATTGTGTTGTTTGTAGCCCATAGGGGTACTTTGATTGTAAAAAGTTTTTGAGAATCAATGCATAGATTTTTGTCTGTCAGTTTGACTTGTGATAAATAAAGTACATGTAATGAGTTGAGGTGCAATACAAAATGCATACGTGTAGTTCTTGCACTAACCCCTAAATACCATGGGAAAAAAATCATTTGAATGGCAGAGTACTGTATCTAAAAATCAAACTGTGTCTCTAGTATTTTTTAATCAAACTCCACATTTTGCAAAAGGGGTGTTGGGATTCCTGAGCCCTCTGTACCAACCAAGCATGCAATGGGTAACAGTGTCTCTCAAGTAACAGCTAAAGTAAAGCGAGGCTAGGAAATTATCTTTGCCTAGTACAATTAGGACCTCAACTCTTGGTTCCCCAACGCTTTGTCTTAAAGAATTTTGGTCAAGCTTTACTTTAAGTTTACATTTTGCTACTTCTGGAGCTTTCGTTTGGTTAAATTGGGCACCTAAGAATAAAAAAAAAATTAATACATGTATTCTTTTTTCACGCCTATGCATAAAAGGGATAAAATTGCATGTCTTTATATGCGTACAAGTTCCGTTTTTTTTTTTTTTCTTAAAAATTATTGACTGAGGTTTATAACATGTCTACAAAAACAGAGACTTTAAAATCCTTCTAGAGAAACAAAGTAGTCTAGTTGCAAAATCTAAAAGCCTTACTTAATTTTGTTCATTCCCAAAATCTAAAAGATCTTTTATCAGAACAAATTGTAGCTTAGGATTGTTGGTATATCTAATTTTGAGTATGCATACACTTCATTTAAAACATTTGCGCTTCTGTGTTCCAACTTTTTGTTTGTTATCTTTATATAGGGAGGGAGGGAGAGAGAGAGAGAGAGAGAGAGAGAGAGAGAGAGGGGCGGGGGGGAAAAGGACAGAGGAGTAAGAGAATGGTGAGGCAAAAAGAGTAAAAACCAAGAAAGAGAGAAGCAAGAAAAAAATCCAAGGGACAGGGAAAGAAAAGAGATCCAGGAGAGAAACATTAGGAAGCTGAAAATAGCGAGCAGGCGATAGAGACATAGAGACAGAGAGCGACAGAGAGAGAGAGAGAGAGAGAGAGAGAAACAGACAGACAGTGAGAGACAGACAGACAGGGAGAGAGAGAGACAGAGAGCGAATATGTAGGCACCAAGCTCATTTGGTGTGTTTTTTGTTGGTTGTGAAGTTGAAAATTAGACAGAAGTCTTGCTATGATTTTTTATTTTTTTTAATATTTGGAATTTTATGCTTTCAGCATTTATATGATTTTTTTTTTACATTCCGCAAAAATCGGGGAAATTTGCGATGTTTATGCAGACCAGCCCGAAATTTGCTGCTACAAAAAACTGTGGGGACAGAATAAGATGTTCAGCAATTAGTTTGATCAAACGTGATGAAACCAGGTCAATTCTTATTCATTCAACACATGGATTTGTCTAAGTTTACATTTTCATGTGCAACAAAATAAAATTTAGTACCCTTGAAAGGAAAATCCATTTAACTAGTAGTGAAATGCAATACAAATTCTCTTCAGTTGTTAAGTTCATTCTAATTCTTGCGAGCTGCGACATAAAAAATGTTCATGAATAAGGACCATAAAACCCAATGTAAATAAAGTAAGACAAACTGAGGGGTTTATTTACAGTTTTATTTGATGCAAGATCAACATAAAAAAACATCTTAATTTTAAGATTAAGACATTGCTGAACACAAAAAGTGTGGCCTCATAGTTATACAATTTGTGTGATAAATGTATGTTCATCCCACAGAGTATAACCCCCACTCATACCATCCCATTCTACTGTCTGTCTGTGTCACTGCTTGTCATTTTGTCCCCCATTTCTTGCTGATTCACCTCTCACAAGGATTTTACGCTCCACAAATGCACTGCCTTGTCTCCTCCAACTGCTAGTATGGGCAGGTTGAGATGCCAGGTAAGGCTGTATGCTACCTTCAAGCTGGCATTCACATGTTCCTAAAAGTAAAGATGTTCACAGATATTCAATTGTTCAAAGGTTATAGAAGTAATAGTTGAAAATTAGACAGAAGTATTCCTATGATTTTTTTTTTTAATTTTTGGAACTTTATGCTTTCAGTATTCTATGAATTTTTTTACATTCCGCAAAAATCGGGGAAATTTGTCGTTTTATAGCCAAAATTTGCTGCTGTAAAAAACTGTGGGGACAGAATAAGAAGTTCAGTAATTACTTTGATCAAAAGTGATGCAACCAGGTCCATTTTTGTTCATTAAACAGATGGATTTGTCTAAGATTACATTTTCATGTGCAACAAAATAAAATTTAGTACCCTTGAAAGGAAAATCCATAGATGTATTTTAACTAGTAGTGAATTGCAATATAAATTCTCTTCAGTTGTTAAGTTCATCCTAATTCTTCCGAGCTGCGACATAAAAACATTTCATGAATAAGGACCATAAACTCGATGTAAATAAAGTAAAACAAACTGAGGGGTTTATTTACAGTTTTATTTGATGCAAGATCAACATAAAAAAACATCTTAATTTTAAGATTAAGACATTGCTGAACACAAAAAGTGTGGCCTCATAGTTATACAATTTGATGTGAAAAATGTATGTTCATCCCACAGAGTATAACCCTCACTCATACCATCCCATCCTACTGTCTGTCTGTGTCACTGCTTGTCATTTTGTTTTGTTCCCCATTTCTTGCTGATTCACCTTTCACAAGGATTTTACGCTCCACAAATGCACTGCCTTGTCTCCTCCAACTGCTAGTATGGGCAGGTTGAGATGCCAGGTAAGGCTGTATGCTACCTTCAAGCTGGCATTCACATGTTCCTAAAAGTAAAGATGTTCACAGATATTCAATTGTTCAAAGGTTATAGAAGTAATTTCTATCTGGAAGTGCTAATTAAGAGAAATATAATTTATGCTCATCACATTGATTACGTTTTAAAACCCAATATAACATCATTTGGGTTTCAACAGTCTTTACTGTTATGCAAAAAAAAAAAAAAAAAAAAATCAATGTGTTTATTAACGCAACTTAAAACAAAAAGAATGGGAGGCCATGACCATTGATGTCTATGAGAAAGCTGGCACGTATAGAAGGTTTTCAATAAACTCCAAAATCCTTAGGGGTCCTCATAAAACCCATGAATCATTAACTACAAAATTGTACTTGAAACTGACCTGCTGATGTCGTGTGTTGAACACCTTCAGCTGCCTACCAGGTCTGCCACATGTAGCTACCAGTGACTCGTGACAGCGAGACCATCTGAACAGCCGGGCCCCTTCTGCATGAGCCTGACGCCGCTCTATTGGTAAGCTATTTTATGAAGAAAATATTAAGGAACATTGGGCAATTAAAATAAACTAAACTCAATAGATATGTGTTGGATTTTTTTGAAAGGCTACGCTTCCTAGGCAGTGTAGATTATAATAAAATTAATAAAACCATTCAAACCTTTGTTTTTTTGTTTCATTAAAAAAAAAAATTACACACCCTAAAGTTTGAGCAAGGCTGACAAAGGAGAGGTAAGGGTGTAAAAAAAGAGACATAAATTTTAAGCTGTATTTTGTTTCACCCAAAAATTTGCCCATGCTGCAAACGAATCTCTAATATTTTCTTTTTTAGGTTGAAGGGGGAGAATACAACAAGCCATGTCCATGTTTGTTCAGCAACCCGAACTAAAACCCATTATGCCTTTAGACCTTTTCTTGAGCTAAGGATGACACCTGGCCCTGTCAAAAATTCTGGAACTTAGGTAGTGGAGTAAAAGGAGGGGATAAGGGGGTCGGGGACTGAAAATATTCAAGACTTTCATCTGTTTAGAAAGGCTCTAAGAAGCTCTTTGAGGTGACATTTATTAAAGGAAATAGATGTAATACAATAACTATTAGTCACAAACAGACATTAAACCACCGGTATACAAAGTGTACAACAGATTTTTTTCTTTACCGGGTTCCACTTAGATCTATAAATTCAAGATTGTACACTAATTTTTTTAATGATGTATCAAAATTTGCGTCAACAAAGATTATTAATTTTTATTCTACCTCTAATCTAGTTTCATATTGATCAAAATTTTGGTAAAATTTGAAATGTTGCAGTGTGCGTTCATTTCATGAAAAGAAAAAAATAAAGTTGTTTCTCTTTAACAAAACATACAAATATCAGACCAAAACGTTATTAGCAGAAATCTAGATATAGAATTAAATTGTATCACTAGTAGAACGTGCTGATCATTTGATGCAACTTAGCTATCACATATACATCTCGGTTAGATCTCGCCGTAGCTAGATCAAGATTTAGATTTTCTTTTCTGTAAAAGCTAGCAGATTAAAGCGCATGATTATTTTCGCTAAGTTAATTATTAATAACTAAATAAGGTTAGAATGGTTTGGCAGTGGTTCCGTCGTTAAAAAAGTTTTTTTTTTAATTTGAGTCAGATCAAACACACCAGTAAGGATCAATTTGTCAAAAAAGACAGCAAGGACTGGATGAAGATGGACAGATAGATATTATTCAGAAACATAAACAATGTCAATCAGATAAACTAGATGTTGATATAAGTGACGGTAACCCGGATGAGGTCAAATGCAGTGTTCATTTCTTTTTGTGCTTGTCTTTTAGTGCAAAATTAACCGTAGTTGTATTATAATCAGGAACATCTTTTTGCTATAAACAGTGGAGTCAATTAGGGCGCATGTTTCAAAATATAAGTATTGATTGTCACTTTAAAATAACATTAAATATGCGAAATGTGAACTTGGTAAAGACTGGTTGATTGTTTCTTGAGTTCGGACATAAACTCTCATAAGGCAATTGAAGAAAAGAAAAAAAAAATCAATGGTCTTAGTCACTGTGGATCTTGGCTTATGAAGGCCGAAACGCACATAGTAACCGGGATTTTTTTCCAGGAAAATAAATATATTAGCATGGTAAACTTTCTGGAATTTTCAACAAAAAGTCTTTTCCAGACTCAGATAGAAAGATGTCCGGAAAACACTGACCCAAATCATATTTCTGGAATTTTGGAAATTTTCCTATTGAGCTGACGTAGGGGCTTTTTTTTTTCACTATAGATAAAAGATAAATTAGAAAAAGGTTTTAGAGAAAATAGGCAGTTATCATACTCAATCTGCAATTAGTTGAAAACAATACATTTGAAGAATTATGAGTATGACCCAACTCATTGAGCAAAGAACCTTCACCCCCAACTCGTTGAGCAAAAAGCCTTCACCTGATGAAATTTCAAACTTCAATCATAAGAAGAGGTAAAATGCAAGGGGGTAATAGCACACAAACCTTGAAGATGAGACATCGAAGACCAACCAGTCAGAGCCACAAACTGCCCCAACCAGCAGGTTACTGTGCCTTGACCAATCAGCAGACAGAAGTGGACTTTGGTTACAGGAGAGGCTTTGAATTGGTTGTTGGTTGTGCAGGGAGAAGAACCGAATCAGGCCGTCTTTCTGGGCAACCATCAGCTGGGGAAAATTTTCAGGATTTAATGTAATAGGATACACAATTAAATTTGTTTCATTATATCTTAATAAATTAATTGATTATAAAACGATGTCTAACCTATCGTTATTCTCATTTTGAAAGTTACATTGAAAATATAAAGAAATAAAAAAATGTGTAATACTAAATAATACCATCCGGCAAGACTTTATCCCTCCACTGCTAGAAGTAGACCTCCACAAGATCATACCCTGCCTTTGTTTAGGTCTCCCTTGTGATCTTTTACCTTGGCTCACTTGGCCTTCAGTTGTACATATTGTCTATTATGTTGTCTTTGTGAGGTTTCACATGTCTTGCCCATCTCCAACTTTGTTCAAAAAGTATCTTAAAAATACTGAAACTCCTAACCTTAATTCAAGTAACAATCTTATGTGTTGACAGAGTCAACACCGCCGAGTTGATTTTCTAGTGACATAATTGAAAATAATAACCTATGTAAGAATCAATTTATGTGCCTTGTACAGAAAAAAATCATAATAAATGAAAATTGACTTAAAAACGAAAGCATCATAAATGCCCAGTCCTCTGTGTAAGTGATAATCAAATGTCTAATCTCTGGTTTTCCTAAAATTAAATCAAAACCATATAGCTACCATACTAGTAACAAAACAAAAATATAAAATACACTGATCAAAACCAGTCTCTATTCCCACTTATTCACTTAGCCTTATATTTAACCAGTATACTATCTTATGGCAATATTACTTTGTAAGGTTCGTCCCCATGCCAGGCAACAGCCATGCCTGGGGACGTTAACTGGTAGAGGATTTCTTGCTGAGCTTCTGCCACGTTCCAAACACGGCAGGTCAGATCGTCGCCTGTGCTGGCCAAGTGGGTTCCCTCTGTAGGGTCAAACGTTAGGGCATTTACAAAACCCTTATGACCCCAGAGAATCTGCAATTATTGAAAGTAAACATTAAAAGGGGGTTGCCCAAGCAGAAGAAAATGGGGAGAAATAGAAGCACTTAGCCAAAGTGAAGAATTCTGCCATTCTGAATAAATTAAATTTTACTTCTTGTTTACAAGATTTTTTGGCTATCATTAGCATTTTACCTTTTTTTTTATGTATGTGTAGTCTTTGTTCAGTTTTCAAATTTAGCACTTCAAGTTTCTTCTGATTGTTTAACCTTTACCTTGCCCGCCTATTTTGCACTATGAGCTTCAAGTTTGCCAGCCATATTTAGCTGATTCAAAAGAAAACAACCAATAGTAGGAAAATATTCATGATGGAAAATTCATTCCACGAAAACTTTTGAAACTATCAGCAAAGATGCACTAAATGTTGACGCATCCTAAAAATGTATTCAATTATGCAAATGAGGTCCTGTGATCATGGCGGCCATGGAATTTCGAGAAGAGAAAAAATTGTTTCATATTTATTGTCTACTTCGGTTCAAAGTGTGTTTGAAACAGTGTTTCTGTTATACCTATTTGCAAATCGGAAAAAATTCCGCTGATTCAAAGTTTGAGGCATCATCAATGTTTTAACACCATGTGAATTATGATCAAAATCCACAAGTCATTCCCTAAGATTGCCTGCTTCAACATCTTGATGGTACTGCCACTGTAGCTCATCATCACGACCACGCCCCCTTGATCACTCCAATCATCGACTTCACGACCAACAAAAATTTCGTCTTCACTGTCATTAGCAATTCAACCTTGTCTAAAAATCCTCAAAATCATTGCCATACTCATCACAATCAGAGTCATGTCTGTTTGTTGTTTGTTGCGGTGCCTTTTCCTGTTGCCATTCTCAGATCGATAAAATTGATCACAAATCACAGGAAACTTGCACCAAAATGGCTAAAACTGTTTAGCTGGAAGTGTTGTAGTCAAAGGGGGTAAACTTCACACCCGACTATAATCGTATTTGGCAAGGTAAGGGTGAACAAACTTATGCTTAACATACCAATAGCATTCCAACTACCATTTACAATTATAGTGAAATGCCACCTGGTTAAATTTATTTTTACCTAACCTTTTTGAGTAAAGCAGAGCTCTTACAAAGAATATAACATAATATTCAACATCATACCACCATATATGAATCTATTTTTTTCTATTACTGAAAATGCATAAATTCAAGGAAATTGGCATCACTGCATTTAAAAGTAAACATGAAAAGTATTTGTTACATATTTCCAAAATTTCTGTAAGATTTAGAAAAATATTACTATCAGTGTGGGCTGTCATAATATTCAAAGAAATTATTAGAACCACAAGTTTTGCTGGAGTAACCTAATTCTAGCAGTGAGAGATTTTATATGTAGCAAATGCACTAAAGACCTAGATGATCTTTTATATTTACGAAGGTAAACACAAAATTGAGTAGCTTTTCTTGCTGAAAGATCCAAATCAGAGTAAGTTGGAATGAAAGATCTATCCATTTTAAGAAAGTTGGGTGTGAGTCTCCTTTCTAAAAAGACTTTAAAAAAAATTCAAATGAGAGATCCATAGATGGGTCTAAGTTTATAGTGCTGCTGTGGTTAATACCCATTGTTTGACACTCTATTGATGAGTTGATAACACCCCAACGTCGACATTTATGCAAGCTCTTTGTGGATTGGCCCCGAGACTGAAAGTCTGACAAATGATAGTTTTTTAAAATGTGCTGCCACAAAATAATATTACGGGGTGAAAAGACCTGAACTCCTGTCTCAGCCAATCTCATTAAACTAAGTAACACTGATCAAACCAGTTGAGGGCTTTAATGGAATTGTGGGTCGAGAGACCAACCCCTTACTCTATTGCTCGAGCCAACCCCCCCACCCTAGACTGGCACTAACACTAAATTTATTGGTGCCAACAAGGTTCACATCTATGACTATAGCACCAATAATTATGGATCCTAAAAATATCTACCCAATTTCAATAATTCTCATAATGAAATTGTGACGGCTCGATAAGTGATTTTAAAACTCTAAAAATCATTAAATGCAGTCTAAATGTATCCCCTGAACAATGTCATATATTTAAAAAATTGCCTAGGACCAATAAACAGTAACAAGTAAAGAGTGCCCAATCTCATAGATTCCTGGGTTAGATAAACCCTCCCTATAAAAAAGCATCCAAAATCAGTTTATGAAATCTTTGAAATTAATAGACCTAGCTCTAGATTTAGATACATAGGCCTAGACTCTAGATTAAAGTCAAAGGGAGATTGTAATTGTCAGTGCTCATCTCTAGATCTAGATGATCTAGCTAGAGACAGAAGATTTATATAAATCCAGGTCAGATATTTCCTCTCTCTCCAGGTGTTACATCTCCTGGGTTCCCCTGAGGGATCCTAGACCTATACGGAGACCCAAATCTGATTTTCGTGATCTAGGTCTAGACGTAGATCAAGATCTAGTCTATAGGTTAGATAGATAGATAGATTTCTGATTATTATAAATCAAGATAGATCTTCTCCAGGACCAGAATTTGATCTAGAATCTATGTATATTGATCTAGATCTAGATCTATATCTAGATTAGATCTAGATCTAATCTCTATCAAGAACGTACATATAGATCAAGATCTTGTTTATAAATGTTTTCCAAGGGGTTAGTTTCTAAAACACGAAAAAGGAGTGACATCAGCTGAACT
This sequence comes from Elysia chlorotica, assembly GCA_003991915.1. Lineage (NCBI taxonomy): Eukaryota > Metazoa > Mollusca > Gastropoda > Plakobranchidae > Elysia > Elysia chlorotica. The sequence continues at coordinate 176,773 of RQTK01000023.1, read as the reverse complement.
AAACAATACGACAAACAAACATATTTAACGGTAACGCACCCTTGTCTGTGAGCTGCAATGAACGACGAATCTCAACCTTTGGGTTCCACAGTTGCTTGGTCTCTGGTTGTAAGATTCCAATAATTCCTGCTCGGTTTAGACTCAGACACCTTCTCAGTGGTGTTGCTTAGCTTACCTCATTGTTTTTGGTAAGACATGCAAAGATGTTTGTGGACTCCAAGCAATACATAGAGGATTGCATTTCAAAGGAAAATCTCTCAGTCTGGTATATTCAATGTTGTTTTTTACTTCACTGTCCTCCTCCTATATAAAAAGAGCAAATTTAATATTGAAAATGTGAATACACCTAGGTCTTTAATGTCACAAAAAAAAATAAACACTACATTTAATTACAAAATTAATGAAGGTGTACCCATCATTTGAATCCATACCTGTATGCAAGGATTTGAGGCTTGAACAACCTCAAAACTGATGTGGTTCCTTAAAAGAATGCTACAAATTTTGTGGAGAGTAAAGAAGTCTTAACAGAAAGTTAACCTTACAAAAACATTAACATACAATTTGTAGTTCTCCATAGCAATCTTTTTTTGATATGGAGGGAGAAAAAAAAAGCTGGAAAATCTTATAATGACAAACGGAATGATAAAAAGAAAGGACAGCAAAGGAAAATAATGAGGAAAGATTTGAAATGGACAGACTTACAAGTGTAAAAAGTAACAGAGGCATTGTGAGGCATTATGAAGAGTGGATAGACAACTGACAAGAGTGTAGACAATCAACACTAGAAAGCATGATATAATAGAGATGGATAATTTTTAATTCAGATCCATTTAAAAACAAATTTATCTTCAATCATTTCTCTATAAGAACTAGGTATAATTATGGAAATCCGCATGTATACGTATCTCAATTTGAATTGAAAGCAGAAAGTTTTAGATCAAATTTACAAGTTGTAGTCATCAAAACTGTGCCTATTCCCAACCAATGTTACAAATGCATTTATACAGAAGAATTTGCATATATTCCCAACATGTGTTAAAAATGTTTTGTAATGTACAAGGAATTATCCCAAGGTCATATTACGCTTCTGACAAGTTTGACTCCACCTCCACTACCTTGGTACATTCTTGTTGTATTTCGCTGCATTAACTACAGTTTTACACGAAGTGAAAGACAGAGGGAAAAAAGGGAGTTAGAAAAAGAGAGAAAATGAAAGAGATGGATTGCAAAATGTATTTAAGCTGCAGTTATAAATCATTTGATCTGTAGTGATAAAGATAAAAACAAAAGTGTATGATGATTATTGTGCAAAATGGATGATAATGAGCATCTCTTGTCTAGATAAAGATGCATGACTCTACTGATCAGACCAATAAAACTCAAAACAGAAATTTTTGACCAGTCAAAATTTATAGAGAACCAAAAGTTTGAGTAAAACAAGTAAATATTTTTTCCTCTTTTCCAGTGTCCAGCCTCTTCTACGTTCCTTCATCAACATTTTCTCTCCAAGTTCCCCTGAAGCTGAAGTTTTTTTAGCATCACATGAGGCAAAACGCCTGTCTGGAGGCACATTTTACTGAAAATATGACTCTCAGGCCTATCTATAGACTGAAGATTAATAACTAAGAAGATTCATTAGGCCTAATAAGATCCAGGAAGATGACTCATTTAGAGATTAAATAATCTGTGTATTCACCATGGTTAAAATATCCCCTGCATATAATTAAGGCCAAATGCAAAGCCGGCTCTTTTTTTTAGTTTCCTAACAAAAAGTAACATAATCGGAGAGGAAATCTCCATTGCAGTCCTTTCTCCTAGCCATTGGCAACGAAACTTGTTTCTTATGCCATGTGCAATTATCTTTTAAGTCGGTTGTCCTGTCCACAAACTGTTCACTGAAGGAACAGTCCAGTCAAATATATATCTAACATGTAGATCTATGTAAACCTAGATCTAGATCGAGAGGAGTTCTAATAAGTAAATTATGAATATCGATGATCTGTCCACTTCTCTCTCTTAATAAAGATTTGTATTTTTTCTCTCAGTCTTTGTGAATCTGCCTCTCTTTGAACTACTTCATGGTTGGGAATAAGCACAGCCAGCATCTTATTACCCCCAGATTTCAAGAGCTTACCTGGAAACGACATGAGAATACAGAGATGCCTGAACTTGTAGTTCCAACAGCTAAAAGTTGACTTGACCATTCAAACGGTGAGAATTCTACACACTGAACGGTGCCATCACATGGTATGATGCAGGTGCTGTCTGAGGATCTGCTTATCATTATAAAAGAGATTTTGTGTTTGTAACTGGCTTTAAAACTATTATTTCAGTACTGCTTTAGAGTTATTTTCCGATTTGTTTTGGTTTGAGTTCAATACTTTAGTCAGTTCACTCAGTTTCCACTCGAAATACGGGTTTGATGCACAGGAAGTTAAGAAAAGCCTTTTCTATTTCAAAGAGTTCGACTCATCAGATTACTAAGAATGATGTCCCTTGTGGTATCCAAGAGATTTGTTTAACAACATGGCGGGCGGTTGTAAAATTGCTCTTTACGGGCTAATTAATGATGTTAGCTTTATTAAAGCTAAATCATGTGTAGAGGTATGTACATATCATTTGGTTTTATTAAATATGTATACCATATTCTTATAACAAATATTAAATGCTGCTTAAGAATAAGATTTGCAAACTTGGCTAGATCTGGGGGTGTCTATCTTCACAACATAGGTCAGTTATCTTCTTCTTCTTCTTCTTCAGTATTACTGCTCAAAATCAACATATTGAATATTATGCACTCCTTGAGTTTTGTGGTCCTCGCCTGTAGGCGATCCAATGGGTAGGTGGACAGAATTCGATTTTTAAAATTGAATAATATACTTTTCAGCTAGATCTCTATACCCCCTGTCTTTTTGTTTTGTTTTGTTTTTTGTTGTTTTTTATTGCATTGACATGATTTTTTTATTGTATGTTAGTTTGTATTTAAATTTTAGAATTTTGATAAATGGGCCAGACAAAAATTGTTTTTCATATAACCTTATGGTAAGATACGATTTAAACATTTTTTAGAACCAGATTGTTTTATAAATCTGGCCATCAACAAAAAGTATTTTGCGGTATTTTACTCTGCTGCATACAAATGGTGCTGCAACTATTGTTTGCCTGTGCAAGAGATGAGGATACAGCAAATAATCTTTTAAGAAGCCAACCACCAAACTGGGCTACATCTAACCGTTTAATGACATTAGTCAGAACTGGGAGAGGAGAGGATTTGGAGATGTCGAGCTCATAAAGGTAACATAGTTGTTATGACACATGGTACCTAATGCAAGAGAAGCCACTTAAATTTTCTACAACTGTCCAGATACATTAAATTTGGGCGTATGAGATCCCCGTCAAAATAGCTGTTGGGCTTGTTGGTGTATGTGCATCCAGTGGTTTTCTTATAATTTATGGTACATTTATTTACACCACTTCACAAATAATCCTTATAAGATTGGTGGCATTGGCCAAGTGGCCTCTGAGCTTCTGCTCCTTTACTTAGGACCATGAAGAAGAAGGCAGCAGTTTTTTGTAGCAGTGTTGAGGTTGAATATAAAGTGTTGTGGAGGTCAGGTCTTGGAGGAAGAAACTGTTGTCTGAGTTGGTTGAGACTGGAGCATTGGAACAGTGTGTGTTCTACAGTTTCCAAGTTCTCATCACACAGTGGACATGTTCAGTTGACAGTTGAGGGGAATGTGTTGCGTTCTGAGGTGGAAAATAGCACCTTGTTCTTTCCTCTGAAGAAGATATATAGGATCTTGTAGTTTGACTCTGTTTTGGTGTCTGTACACAATTCTTCCGGCTGTTTCCCTTCCCCACTGGTTCATTCATTCTTCTTTAAAATTTTTAGAGATAATTCTTTTGGCCGTTTGGTAAGTTGTTTTTATTTGTGACCATTCTTGAAGCTTGTCAATTTGACATACTGAGGTTGGGGGGGCTATAGATATAATAGATCATTTAGATTGTATATTTCTGTTTGTCATACCAGATTGGAGCTTTTTGAATCTCTGTGTCGTCTGTGTGGGTTTAATGTTCAGAGTCGGCAAATTGGTCATTTCTAATGAATGTAATGATTCCTCTACAGTTTTCACAGGTGCAAGGATAAGCAGTAAATCCAGTAAGATTATTTCTGTAAATTAGGATTCGTAAGCTTAACACAGCATTGTGTTTTATTACGGATCCTTGTGTCACTGTCAATTATTCCACTCTCTTAATTAATCTTTTTTTTTTTTTTGGTCTTCTTTCAAGGATCTCTACCGAAGAGAACCACAAAAGTTTCAAAAGCCTCTAATAGAGGGCATGCTTCAATTTGATTGGGACATTTATATAGACAAGAAACGCAAGGTAAGTAAGCAGAGAGAGAGAGAGAGAGAGAGAGAGAGGCCCATACACACACAATGAAATACACAGGTATATGTAATGTAGAGACAGGGTATATGGATGATTTATGAGAAAGCATGATATAAAATAATCTTGCATCATTTATTTTTTGCAGGCAATAGGTCATAGTATTAGTAGTCATTATTATTATTATTATTATTATTATTATTATTATTATTATTATTATTATTATTATTATTATTATT
>RQTK01000023.1:152724-171997 GCA_003991915.1 Elysia chlorotica | reverse complement strand
TTATTATTATTTTTATTATTACTATTATTAGGCCTATATAGATATTTATATTTTTCAAGATCTTTGTGCTGCAATATAGCTATGCACTATGTATATACATGTATGTATATAAACCTATATTGAACTGCTTTATCTCATGTGTAAATGTGAGCTCTTTTATCAAAGAACTTCTGTTAAAAGTTTAAATTACAAACAATTCTGTTTTTGTTATCATTTTATGCAAACGTTTTTTTTTTGTGTTGTTTTTTTATAATTTAGCAATACACTTTAAGTTTAACACATCTGTTAACAGGAACTCCGTGGTGAAGTTTGGTCTTTTCATGACAAAGCCATTGCATTTGTAAATGGTGAACTTCTTGGAGGCCCTGAAGACCTCATTGCCTGGGCAGAGGACAATCATTGCTTTGAGGAGTACAGACCAGAACCTCTGTATGACACTCTTACAGAGGAGGCATACAAGAATAAGCTCAACTCCCAGGAACATGATCACGTGTTTCTGGACATCACTATCAGCGGTGAACCTGTAGGAACCTTGGTCATAGAGGTAATCCGAGTCAATTTATTCATATCATCTTGCTGTTGGAGGGGAGGGAGTTTTTCTTTTGTTTATTTTGTTGCTGTTGTTCTTTGCAATGAGTTGTAGATATTGTGAGGATATTGCATTGTACCAATTGCCAGAAATACATTAATCATAAGGGTTTGAAATATCAATTTTTTTTAATGGGAACTTTTGTTCTCATAGGCCCACAAAAATATTTGGCCATTTTCTGGGAACAGTTGCAAGCAATTTGAATGCACTGGCTGACTTGTGAAGCAACAATCTTAATTCAACTAAAAACCAACTTTTTTTTCCAAGGACAAATGGGAATGGAAACAAGAGAAAATTTTTATCTCCATTTGCAGGATTTGGTTTTCAAATTATGGGATTAACAGTACATTACATATATCAAACGAACTTGGACTCAAAGAACATCTTACATTCAACAAAGAGATAAAAATTCCCCATTTTTCTTTCTATTTGTCTTCAGTACAATATATCTTTGATCCAGCAAACTCATGGAAAAAAAATTGTTCTCTCACAATCCATAACTGACACCATGTTGTGTGGTATACAGGGATAAAAGAGAAAAATAGAGAGAGCAAGGAGGGGGGAAGAGGGGTGTGTGCCAGCAAACGGCCGCCGAGCATAATGAGATCTAAGAGACAAAATCCCCATAACTTGCGTGTGTGTGGTTGGGAAAGAGGAGACAGAGAAAAGACTATACATGTAATAGGGAGGCATTGCAATTCTCTTAACATTGTCTAGGCACAATCAATGAACCCTCATCCAGCAAACTATAGAAATTTAAAAAGATAGTTGAGTCCAAGGTGTCCTATACATATTTATGTATTTTCAAAATAATTATTGGAATAACTATTTCCTGACCAAAGAAGTCAATGCAGCATAACTAGATTACTCACATGAAAGAAATAAAAATAACTTTGAAACATTTTGAAATTTTCATTACATGATGTGCTAGTACACAGAGTCCATCCTTTATTCCAGCTCTACTCTGATCTCGCCCCCAAAACTTGTGCAAACTTTCTCAAACTGTGCTCTGGAGAAGAGGGTACTGCTGAGGAATCAGGCTACACATTGAGTTATGAAAATTCAATCTTTCACCGAATTGTCAGAAATGGTTGGATACAAGGAGGAGGCAAGTTGGCCACTTTGGTTTTGAATCTTAATCATGTCGAAACATTAGAGATGCAACATTTTTCTTGAATTCAACCTTTTCAGCAAGTAAACACCTAACTTCCATGACATGTGAATTGACACATTTCAAATTCTTTGTGATAACACTGTGATTCTTAACTTGTTTCTAACTTAAGACCAGTGGCTCTCTTATAATTATTCACTTCTAACAAATTATTCCATGTGGGTGCCAGATGGACCAGTTCCTAAGGCTTTGGTATTAATAGTGGTTCAAATTTGTGCTGGTGGCTCAATCTTTGTGTAGGATTTTCTTTAAGCCTAAAAAATATTTAATTAAAAAAGAAAAGATCAATCGATCAATCATATCCTTTCTTGAAAAAAATAAGTTTTTTTTTTTGTTGCAGTGCAACCAAGACCGCATACTCTTTTAACTCTTCTGCGTTTTTAAGTGAAGAGCGATTTTTCTTTCTTAGTTGTCAACAACTCAATACTATTCAATGTCACTACTAGTTTTGAAGCATTTCACGATTGCTATTACTAGCTGTTTAGAAGATAAACAGTTCAACCTCACTACAATGTTCATTAAAAGTTGTTTGATAGAAACCCCTATTATTTTTGCATTCAATACATGTGTTTTCTAAACTCAGATATTTACCATGGACGAGGAAATGGAGGGGAGTCTGTATATGGCCCAGTCTTTGAAGGTATTTAAACTTAAAGTCTTTCGACATTTGCCCCTTTTTGTTTTATAGCATTAGTTAAATGGAAACTGCCCACACACAAAACATTCTGAAAAATGTAATTAAGTCAACACATCGATTGCATCTTTTAAAACCTGGTTTTGAAACGAGCACTTTATTATCGTATCATGAGACAAACTACACAAACTTGGATAACTGAATGTTGCACCACTGAAAAAACAATTCATAAGGAATATATCTGCTACTACCAGGAATGAGCAATTCCTTAGGCAGTACAGCTGATGTACATGTGCAACTTTTAATTCAAATAATTATATGGCAGTAGATTACATAATAAACAGAGTTCTAATTCATCAGCTCTTTCATCAGAATAAATTTTGTCTAAGAAAAAAGATCTGTCTCTTTGTTAAATAAGTTGCAATCTCTTTGAAATTAATCAACAAGCATTTTAAAAGAGATGTCAGTGCTGGATTTTTCAGGCATGAGGGTTGGTGATGAAAAGAGTCTACTTTATAATAAATTTCAAAATCAACATAAATATCAATTTCAACGCATAAATCATTTGATTAGTTCTCTATACAAATTCTTTGCAGATGAAAACTTCATTCTCAAGCACAATGAGCGAGGTATTGTAGGCATGGCTAACAAAGGACGTCACACAAATGGCTCACAGTTCTACATCACACTTCAACCCTCCCCCTGGATGGACACCAAATATGTAGCTTTTGGGTGAGCAGGGTTACTTAACTCCGAGATCCAAGACATTTTTTTTATGTTTCAAATAGTACTTAAGATTTTATTTGTATATGTTATGTTTAAACTAAAAGTGATATTTTTAAACTATCTGGTATTAATTGAAGAATTATGGGAATAATCAATGATGTCAATTGGACCATTATTTTCTTTACTGAACCTTTTCACCTAAAGCAGCACAGCATATTAATTCACAAAACACATCCCCTTCATAGGTTTTTGCTGAAATTGATCTGTCAACTTTTTATTTACTGCAAGTCGATTAACTTATGGAAAGTTGGCATCTCTGAATAATCATATTTGTCGCTGTTATTTTATTAGCACAAAGGAGGGTTTCCTGAAATGTATTAAATACTGTGGAAACCTCATAATTCGGATTGCTTGGGAATTGACCAAAACTTCAAATTACAGAACGCAACATACCTGAACTACAAAAGTGTTAAAATAAGTAGACAGTTACTTACCTTTTTGGAAAAACTGCGTTTATGATAGTTTCTTATTATTTCTTTCTACAGCAACCTTCTCCCAAACCCAAGCAATAAGCTTTGAATTCTGCTTGACAGATAGTACTTTTGTATGGCCTATTGGTGGTGTGAGCTTGGAATAAAGAGAATTACAGAATTGTTTTGTGAGATTTGCACTGTAGTTGGGGGTGGGGGGGGGATAACTTTTGGAAATACACGGTTCAGATTATATTTCTAATTACATGCACTTTAAATAGTGATCTTTTGGCTGTAAGATGAACAATCACTAAATGTATTTGACAAGTTATGATTTTTGTTTTGATAATTTCAGGAAAGTGATTGAAGGCACAGAAGTTTTAAAACTGATGGAGGAACAAGACACTATGAATGAGAGACCAAATGCAGAGATCAAGATTGCCAAATGTGGAATCATCAGATACGAGTTTTAACCTGTTCTGTAAATAATTAAGTTGTACAATACTATATTTTCATTCTTCAAAATTTATTAGGAAGCTATGAAACTGTTAACCTTGAATTACAAGAGAGAGGAGCGCCATAAGAACCATTCAAACATTTTTTGTCTCCCCCTAAATTTTGGCTTACTTTGACTTGGCTTATTTCCAACAGCAATGACTAGAAGAAAAAAACAATAACACAGATGTTAAAAAGAAAAAGCTCCCTGATAGCCTACACTTGGTTTGTAATTTTTGCTATATATTGCATTCAAGTCTATGGCTTGAAAATGTTTCAAACTTGTTGTGGACTTTTCTTTGATAATTTGGACTGGGTAAAGGAAATGCTTATCAAATGCATCATCTAGTGCCTAACCTTATGGTATGGTTTGCATTTTCTTTTTTTTTTTCCCCTCATTTTGTTAGTCAGTGTGAAAGAAAGAATATGTGTGTGTGTGTGTGTGTGTGTGTGTTGAGCGTGAAAGAATCTAAATGAAAATCTTTCATTACTTGTATTTTGGTTGGAGCTAAAATAAAAAGGGAGGTCCGCTATTGTAATTTACAGACAAGAACTTTATTTAAAATAATGAAAAACATTTTTCTTTTGTTGTGGTTGAATTTATTTTTTCCATTAAACAGCAATTATCACAAAATCAATTAACGAGTATCGTTTTTGAAAAGACACTTTTCCAAAACAGAACAGTCCAAGTGATGAATGTATCATTACTATTATTATTATCAACTCAAAAGCAATTGAAAGTTGACGATGACTGGTCTGTTCCCGTGCGAGTTACGAGATGCTGGTTCAAGTTCAACAAGACATCCACCTCGGCCACTGATCAATTTGCTCTGACATTGGGACAACCCCTAAAATCAAAGTAAAATAAAATTGTAAAATTGAAATGAAAAAAAAAGAATGTGTTGATGGACATAGAAAATTGGTAGTGAATACATTGTAATATGAAATGCTGGCTTTAATATTAAATGCCCATCATTAGTTAATTAGTTCCTTGTTTAAAGTGTGATGCTAATCAACAAGATCTTTTATCTCAGCTTTAAAGCTAATTACAGACCTGCCAACCTAAATTTTGTCTTGGAGTAATATAAACTGCCACTTGGGTAATTTTTGGAACATCGTAGTAATAAAATGCAGGAAACATGCACATGCGGTGATTTAAAGGGAAAAAATTGAAATGTTTTGTCTTGATGCTTTTAACTAGGGATGATCACATGTCTCCAAGTCCAAAGAGGTTTGGAGGAGTGCAGATAATGAATTTAGTAAAATTAATTAAATAAAAGACTATTAGGGGTAAATTGCAAATTATATGATGTTCATGTGTGCACAAATTGTGAAACAATTTTTTTTAATAGAAAGATTTAATGCAGAAAAAAATCTTGGATCTTTTTACAATCCCTGTTATAACGGTATCTGTCATTGAGAGCCAAAGATAAATTATACAGTTAACCATAGAGAGCCTAATAAATCTACGTTTTGTAAATTGAACTCTACAGTTATGGATTACTGCCTCAATGATCATACTTTAATGTAGATCTTGATCTAGATAATTATATCATAAATTGAATGCCTGTTAGTTCTGCATGCCAAAACCTTCAGAATGTCTTAAAAGTTAATTCCGCACAAGATTCTATAAAGAAACATTGTTTAAATATATGTGTACATTTTTCATGTGAACGATATAATACTTAGGCTTTAATTTGGTTCAAACAATCGATAACAGAACCCCCTGCTTCCCCCCTATTTCTAGTTACTAGTTTTAACAATCACTATACTTTAATTTCGTTTTCGTTTTCATCATAATTTTGACTGGTGCATTGAGCATTCTACTGATTCCAAGAGAAAAAAGAGGCAGTGGGGCTTATAAACGAAGCCAATATAATATCCCTATTTTTTCTTTTTAAATTGAAGGAATAATAGGATGGTGAGAAAAGAATTTCTCCTCTATACAATTTTCTCAGCTGTGTATCCCAGTTGCAGGAAAAGTTTAGGTTTAACGGGAAAGGTCTAGATCTATCCAGATGTAACTGGACTATAGCCAGCATTGTACATATAGTACATACGCGGACAGTGGCGAGTCAAGTCCAACCTGCCCTGTGTCATCAAACGCTGGATAAACAAGAAAGGCAACCTTCTATGAAGATTGGTGGCTTCTGCATCACTACCTCAGATTATTGTGAGCATAAAAGGACCACCCATTTCAACTTATCTCATAGTCATTGCTTGCATATGGGCGCAACATGCACATCCCTATGCACTGATCACAAGCGCCAGCGTCATAAGAATTGGGACATAAACCAAAGGAATGTGATGGGCTGTGACTGATTGTTCAGATTGTGCAAAATTGATGCTTTGGGATGAGGACATCAACTGTGTATTACACTATTGAAGGAAAAATTATGACCGGATGTTAGTATAAAAAAAAACTTGCCTATCCATATATGATCGACCAATAAAACTAACGGTAATACTTAAATAGTCATCGTATTGAATAAGTAAAGACGAACGTGCCTTGTAATCGGATAGATAATATTGATAGTCTATTATTGGTTGTATGAAGTCTATTCTGTTGGGCCACATCTGAACCAGTGATGAAAACTGAAGTTATAGACATACTGTTTTCAACTCAATTTGCCACAATTTGGCATAAAAAATTACGCCCAAAGCATAATGTTGGCAGATGTGTAATTAATTTTTATATTTTTTTAAGTGGCCACATTACCTTAGCAAAAACTTCTTTAACTTCAGGTTCTGACTTGAACCTTTGTCTCATTGCAATGCTGTCTTCTGCTGAAAACCCAATAAGTCCTCTGAGGATCTGCCATTTAAAAGAGAAGAACAGGCAATTTAACTTAAATAAAAGGTTTTTTAAAAAAATATGCATGGTACATAAATGCGATTTTTCTAAATCAGGGCAGAAACCTGTCAAAGTAAGAGAAATGAGCCAGTATCATGTTTAGCAGTTAATAGTGATTACTTTAATTCAGACTTTAAGAAAGCTGATTAAAGAGAAATATCAAAATATGAGAAGAATTCAATGAAGAGATTTGTCCAAAAATAATGAAACTACAGAAACAAGGACAAACTTGATTACATTTAGCATAAAAATTGTAAAACATTGGAGCTGCTTTTTCACATATTATCCCAAAATTAAAGAAATCGAAACTCATACCCCATTTGAGATATCCACATCAAGACTTGTAGAACCGTCATTGACTTTACATGCAAGAGACCAATGTGAGCCATTGTTGCTGCACAGCTTTGTGATTAATGTCATAATGAAGACCTGATACATGGGAGGATACATAAAATTTATTTAGTTATATAGTTTCAGATAAGTTTAATCAATATTTTACTATAATTTTTCAAGTTAACCTTTTAGGAAACTATTTATTTATACACTGACAGTGGGTATATAGAAGACACTGATCAATACAAGTATGGCTATTCCCCATCAACGACTGATTAAAACACTATATTCAAAAGATATATAACCACTACTCTACACACCGAGAAGAAAAAAAAGGTTTGATTGTTGAATGTATTGTCATGCCCTTCTAGAAAATGTTGGTTTAATCAATAAAAGCATTGCCATTGCATCCAATGCCCTTGTTAGGTTAATATTCTGCATAAACTGGCCTCCCACCTAAGTTTCGACTATTTTGTTCACGACTATAAAGAAGTTATTTAATTAATTTTTCAACACAATTGAAATGGAATTGAAACTACCCAGGACTCAAAGAACTGTTGAGATCTGACAGCTTACTACTGTCACTACACATTTGATCTACATGGAGGAAAATTTTTCAAAACAGAAAATGTTTGACGAAAAAAAAAAAACACACGACACATAGATCCTCTTCTGATTAATATTTTCAAAAGCACATTTTATGATGAATTAATAACAGGTAAAATATTGTTTACTTGAAATGTAGAACCCACATTAATAGATCAGTACTAATTAGCACTTGAATTATATAAAGGCAATATATAAGAGATTGTCGTAAAAAATATGCAACAATTTGCATTTAAATTATTTATGTAGTAACACAGTACAAGTTATAATTATGTCATGGGTTTAAAAAAAGAAACAGCAATTGTTTTTGTGTTGGGTTGGTTGTTGTTTTTTACTCCTTTGCACCCCCCCCCCCTTTTTTTAAATTTTAAATGCATATGTCTATGAATTTAAAAACAAAACAATCACATTAAACTTTAGGAATTATTAAAATTCTTTTGCTCCAAATCATATGGCCTGACTCTGGGCTAGAGCCACTCACCTATGTTGCTGACTGGTTTAAAGGGTTGGATAACAGCTCGAGGCACTTGTTGCTGACTGGTTTGAAGGGTTGGATAACAGCTCGAGGCACATCTTGGCTTTTCCTATCTTGAGCATCTTTAACATCTGCCTTTTCTGAAGAGGATGTGCTGAGGAGGAGAGATTCTTGGTTTGGGGATCCCATTGGAACACTTTGTGAAAGAGTAAGATCTCCAGGATTCCCCATTGCTGATGTGGGACATGAAGACTGAGGATCAGAAGTACTCTTGCAACCAGCAATATCTGCTGGCTTCTCATCCACTGCTTTCACACATGTCTTTGATTGTTTGCGAAAAAGATCAGAAAGTTTTGCTTGAACTTTTGGCTTTTTGGCTTGACTGGAGCTGGTTGTCACCAAAGATTCATCTGGTTTTGAACTTTCCTTTTCTAATTTGAAAAGAGGCTTTTTCATTCTTAGCTGACCCTGAGATGTGGAGCAAGCCGGTGATGTAAAGGTGGGGGACCCTCTCTCAGGTTTTGAGTCCCTAATGTCTTCACTTTGACCAGGAATATAGGGGTAACAATCTTTCGTATCTTGAGAGGAATTGCTTTGCTTTACTCTATTCTTTTCTACCATCTGCATACTCAGCTTGTCTTCCCAAGAAGGTTCTCTGCATGTGATTGGGTCATTAGAATTCTTTCTCTTTGATGAAATATTTTGTAAACTAGGACTTGGCGAAGTATCAAAAACATTTTCTATTTCCATATCTTCATCATCATCAAAAAGATCTTTAACTTCAATATTTGAAATTTGTTGTTCAGTCCAAATTTGTGGAATGTTTTCACCAGTGATATTTGTTTTATTCATGTAACTACCCATGCCATTTAGAGAAGAATTACAAACACCATATGAAATTTTATCACAGTTGTTTCTTCCACCTTCATCCGTGTTATTTTGATAAGAACAAAGTCCATCATCAAACCCTGTATCTTCCTCAAACAATTCAGAATAGTTGATGTCATCTTCCCACTGCGGATAATGGAAAAAGAGCATATTTTGAACAAAATCAATTTCAAAATTGAAATATGATGAAAAAAAAATTTCTTTAAGAGCTGAGGGATAGAAAACAAATAAGTTTAGAAACAATGCTGTGATAAGCTGACACCACTCACAGCTTGCCTTCTCAAACGAGTTGATTTTCACAATGCTATCTCCAAACTTCACTATTTTGTCAGTACTTCCTTTGACTATATGCACTTTTTCCTCCAGCCACTGAAATATCCACTTATTTTTACAATCACTGTCAATTTCTTAAACAAGTCCTTCTTTTGCCTTTGTCAGAATGCAGTAATTATCCCCCAACGCCATGGCACCACTAACTAAACCTAGAGTGGCTAGATTAGATCTAGAAATACCAAAAGTTCTTTTCTTTTCCAAGACCAGAGTATGTATAACTCTAAATGTAATATCGAATGAGAAAGAAAGAACTGAAGAGTAAGTTATTTTCTTCTCCAAGATGTAGATCTAGATGTTTAAATCGAATATCAGAGTTTCTTCAAAAGCCGCGTATCACAACACACTGAGCACACAAGTAATGAGAAAGAGAAAGGCTTTTCTGAGTCGTCGGTACAATAGCACACATTGCCATGTTTTATCGTGATAAATATTTCCAGCTGAAATACCTAGAATCACTCTTTTACTAAGTCCAACAGGTGCGAAAAAAAATGGTTTGTCTATCGGAGATTTGCGTTATTCCAGGCCAGAGTGGGAAGCTTCCAACCGCTGGGTCGGAGATTGGTGCAGATTTTCGCTCAGCTCAGCGCCACTGCGAATTTCCGGGAAATCCTGAAACTCTGACATCCCTGGGTTCTCCATATTTTTGTGTATTTAAAAGATTTACAATTGATAATTCTTATAATATATTTCACTATTTCTGTGAGAATATTTAATTCTTATAATATATTTCACTATTTCTGTGAGAATTTTCAATTTTTATAATATATTTCACTATTTCTGTGAGAATTTTCAAAAATGTTTAAGAAACATTCTCAATGCATTTCGTTGAGCACATGTGATCAGCAATAATAACTGGCAAAGACCATACAACTGGAATTAAAGTTTGAAAATTTTAATTAAGTCAGGGGTGCACCCAAATCTGGCCAAATTTCCAGAACTTTGGTAGTGGAGGAAGAGGGTTGGCCCCCCTGAAGCTGAAAGTTTTCATGATTTTCGTCCCTTTGAAGAGACAGAATGTCCCTGACATGATAAATGGTTGCATTTATCAAATGAAATAGCGAGTCTTGCTATCAGATATATGCCGGTCAACAATACGTACAAGTACAACAGATTTTCTTCTTTTCCGGCTTCCAGTTAGACATAATTATTGTTGTTTTTTTTGTGTTATATTTATATCTGCCTCAAAGAAGTTTATTTTTACTCTACATCTGCTTTAATTTAATTTTTTTTTGTCTTAACAAAAGACTGGAGCAAAACATGTGAATATCATACCGAAACAATATTAGCAGAAATCCACATGTAGATCTAGTTTATATGAATCTGGAATTAAATTATATTAGATGCAGAAGTTGCCGATCGTACGATTCAATGAAGCTATTACATAAAATACATCTAGGTTAGATCTAGCTTTAGCTTGATTATTTTCTTTGATAAAAGTTACCAACGGAGCGTGCATGTTAAACTTGCTAACCTAATTATCAATACGCTTAGAATGGTTTGGTCAAGGATCTGTCATTAAAATAGCCAATAGATCCGATTCAGATCAAAGACACCCTAGCTGGAATCAATTTGTCAGAAAAAACGACAAGGACTGGGTGAAGATGGACAGATCAGTATTATTTGGAAGAATAAACAATGTCAATCAGATAAACAAGAGGTTCAAGTAGGTAACCCGGATGAGGTCAACTGCTGTGCTGATACCAATAAAACAGTATGTTGAAAATTTAATAAACAACGAAAAGGCATGCATGTCGAAAAACATGTTTCTTTGCTTTTCTTTTCCGTACGGTACTCGAAAACTTAAAAACATTTCCTTTTCTACTCTGGCATTAGTTGCGCATTTAAAACAAGAGGAGGAGTCGTTGAGAAGGGCACTTTTTAAAAATTAACAGCATATAATTTTCACCTTTAAAAATACACCAAAGTATGCAGGGTGTAACCTTGGAAATCGTGCTAGTTGGGTTCGGAGATAAGCTCTCATAAGCCAGTTTAAAAAACTAATGGTCCTCGTGACTGTGGATCTAGGCTTTGTGCAAGCAATGAAGGCTGAAAGAGACATGACATATAGTAAAGGGCATTTCTTTTCCAGAAAAAAATGTTAAATACTGCAGTGTCGTCAGCTTTCCGGGAATTTTCGGGGAAAGTGTTTTCCGGACATCAGACTCAAAAGTCAGAACAATTTATGAGGATCCGGTCCCGAATTATATTTCCGCAAAAGTGGCATCCATGCTTAAGTGCAAGTCAGTATGCTTTCAATGTTTAATTTTGTGCTATTGTTTCATCAATACTTACAAGATTTAGTTAGTCTCTTATGATGTATATTTATAACACAAAGTTTGAATTGGTCTTTAGCGATTTAAAAAAACCAGTATGTTATCCTAGTTCCATAGATAAAGTCACAGCTAATCAGACACCCTACTAGCCATTTCAGATCCCATCCCTCCCGTTAAGACAGTGACCAATAATTCATCAACCACTATTCAAAAGAGACCAATTTTTTAATCCATTCTTTTTTAGAACAAATAAACTATACTATATTGTTACATGCGCTGCAACTGATGAAAATTCATTATTTCATTTTTTCCTATTTTCTATTTACCTGACTAATGTTATTATTTATATTTCTTTACATATTTCGTTAAAGATTCATCTTAGATTAAAAAAAAAAAAAAAGTTCAACAAATACCTCTTCAGCTTCCAGTTTGTGTGCTAGTCCAGGATCAAAGACACTGCCACTTTGTTCAGACTTGATGGTCTCTGCTTTCACTTTCCCAAATGATGAGATCGTTGGCTTGTTTTCTCTCTTTATTTCAGTATGGTTGACAGTCTGCAGTTGATGTGAATTTTTAAAGTTGCTGCAAGAGCCCTGTGTCTTAATCATAGATGCCTTTTTCTGCAAATCAAATTTCTTACCAGGGCATCGAATGATAAACTTTCCTGAAAATTCTTGTTTTGCATGTTTACCATCATCTTCTCTGCTCTTTTCCCTGAAAAAAAGAAAGTAATAAAATTCACTCTTAATATTAATAATGTATGGCTCTTTTTCCATAACCAGACCAAATGTCACAAGACAACTAGCAGTTCTTAAATATCACTCTTTTTTATAAAATGATGTTTCATAAATAGAAATTCTTTTAACGTAATTCTTTGACTGTGGTAGAAAAGTATCTCAGACTAGTCCCAAGCTTGTATACAACACTATTACTCGAAAATATGCTGTGGGTTAGACAAAACTTTAAAAATTTGAACTGATATCAGAGGCAAACTTCACATTTAATTTACAAATTTATCTGCACTTAATAGTACCCGAGTGTATCGATCTTGGATCCAGTATGTAATTTTCATTCACCTCTAAATCAATTTTTATTGAGAAGTTTTATATACGGGTGATATATTAATATATTACAATTATAAATACTTTTTAAAGAGTGTTAATGAGACTCCAAATTAACTTATGAACATTACAATTTGTTCCAAGAAAATGTATTACAATTATCAGTACACATAGGTTGTAAACATAATTCATAAAAAGACTATTATGAAAGAAGCGACATACATAGCTTGCTGCAGGAGATTAAGAGGACTGTTTACTTCTGTGAGAGTGTCAACTTCTCCTCCAAGCAATTGAATGTGCTCCTCTGTCAACAAGACCATCCCTCGGCGACAAAGCACTGTGCCAGAGAGTACACACTATCATGAAAAGTATAAACAATAAAGAGGCTGTGAGAAATAAATCTTTATTGCAAGAGAAAAAACTGCTTATGGAGCATTACACATAGCATTATTTTTAAAAAGGTACAAAGGTGCCAAAACATAATTATATTTTAGACATTCATTCTTATTTCTGTTAATTTGGCGCTAATAGCAAGCCAATTTGTAGCCGTTTTAACAAAAAGAACATACACTAGTTGCATAGTAAATTTTCATATTTGTGTAGTGCTTAGTGTATGCTGCCTTGATAATGTATTTGTAGTTGGGTTTGTTTTGTTGTTTGATTTATTGAACAAATGCAAACTTTGTGATGAATTTGGAAAATAATCCTTTTTCAATGTTTCTATATAAAAGAACCCCCCCCCCACAAAAACACCAAGACCAAATAATGAGTCTAAAGCTGTCAAAAAACAAAATAACCTCTTAATTTTTTTTTTTAACAGGCATACATTTAGACCAGCGCAGCTTTACTCTTACTTTTGTTCCACTTGCCAAATTTATGTGCAAAGATCTTATTGGCTGATACTCCATTGCTTTGAGTTCAGAATGGCCATCTGTCAAAGTAAGAAGCAGCATTCTTGATTGCTTTGGTTCCCACTGAAATTAAGAACAATAAAAATTGTTTATACATTTTACTGGGTATATGTATTCAATTATCACAAAGTAAAAATTGATTTAGGTATCCTTTGCATTCTCTATCTGTGGGATCATCAAAGATGTAATGAGCACCAAATGTTATCACCGAAAAAAAATAATTAAACATTTAAAATGAAGCATGTGCAAGCCTTAAAATTCATTGAGCCATAGAATACAACTTTGTCACTAAAAACGTATGTCCAATGTTTACACATAATCGAGTCAACTAAAAAAAATTATGTCTAATAGTAAAGTAAAAAGTTAGGTTAAAACCCTGTTCCTTTTGTCTTGTAGCTTGAAAGTAGAACTTCTACATGAAGACTGTGCTTTAAGTTTTACCGTCAAGTCATGGGACTGGTAAAGCGGGCAATTTCAAATCAAAAGTCTGATGCTATGTCCTTTAATCAGACTAAACAAGTATCCCTAAGCGTTTCAGTCGGCGTCAGTATAATCATAATGTGACTGGCTTATCCATACTAAAGTTATACCTCAGCCTTGCTTTTTTTTTATCAGCATGTAAAAAGTCAAAGACTTCAATTAAATCAAACTTACAGCTTGCTGAAATGGTTTATCAGCTGAAACTTCAGCATTCATATTTTCTCTGCCCATCATCTTTTGTTGCTGACCATAAAACGGAAAGCCCACATCTACAATGGAGATGATCTAGTACAAAGAAAAAAAAAGTAAGCAAATCTTGATAAAACAATACAGATGTTTTATAGAATGTCATATTTAAAAAAGGCTCAAGGCACTATCAATATCACTCATTAAAATCTCATTTAAAAAAATGAAAAGTTAACCCTTTACTGCATACTCTGCAAAATATTAGATACTTTTAAATTGACCGTAAAAGTTGTTTCCAATCAATTTAAAAGGTCAAAGTATATTTGGATCAACATTTCAAGCTCCTTTTTATTGTTTATAAATATCCAAAGTTGGTCAGAGGAAATCCCTCTTTGACCAAGAAAGCAAACTTAACGCTTTGGAGACGGAACCTTTTTTGGGGTCACTTGCCAGAAAGACCTGGCCTATTGACATCTAAACATACAACATGCTATATATACTTTTAGTTGGAAAAATTTTGAACTTTTCAAAAATCATTTTTTTTTTTTTGAAAGAAAATAAAATTCTCAAAGGTGGGGCCTCTATAAGCCCAGGAGTTTCAAAGTAAGGGTAAGGATCCTCTCAAGCTAGCTCATGCCATGTATACTAAACCATTGTCTAACACAGTAACAGTAACATTCATATCAGTATCAGAATCTAGATCTACATTTTTAGGTTCCGAATCACTCAGATCGCTTTCATTATCATTTATAACTAGCCTTTAAATCACATCCATTCCAACTAATACCCTGAAATTACTTCTGATGACAAATAGATGGTGACTTCAATAAAAATCCTCATACAAATTTGTAAATATCCATTTCTGTACGAATACCTAAGCTGCGTGAAATGAATGATCTGATTGGTGTAGAAACAAAGGTGACGCACTAGACTATGTCAAAATCGTTCAGGCCAGTGATCAATCTTTTTGTCTTTTTTTTTTTTGCTTAACCCTTGTCGGGCCGATGATCAGCCCGACCGTCTTTTTTACCTTAAGCTAATCTGGGACCAAAAACATGGTTGAGATCGAAGGTTTTTGGTATACATGCATTAAACTTAAAGGGTTGATTTTAAATCTTACAAAAACAAAACGAGATTACATACATTTATTTCAATGGGTGGTGTAAGAAAATAAAAACAATTTTTTAACAGCATTTGTACTTATAAACAAATCAAAATACTTAACTTTAGGCTTTAATAAGCTGTGGATCAAATGATGACCAAATGATACTCTGAAACTCTATCTATAGTTAAAAATAACAGAGGTATACATTTCAGATTTCTATACCTCTTTTAAAAATTCACTTCTGTAATGAAAATCTGAATCAATGAGAGAAGAATCCCAGTGCAATGTCACTATTTGTTGTAAAAAATACAATAAAGCAATATTTTTTTTTTTAAAGAAAGCAAGAAAGAAAAAAAAAAAAAAAGTATTAATAAAAAATGATATCTATGATATTGATAACTACCTGAAGAGCATAGTTACCGATGAGTTCCATCTTATTTGATGACATTGCTTCAATAGGAAGTGAGGGCTCACCAATTTCTGCAAGATCTGAGGTTAGCCATTGCTCAAACACCTGCTGTTTCACAGTATCTCCTGACTGCATCTCACTCTGTGATGACAGAACTGATATGTTCATTTAAATTTATAACTTTTTTAACCTAAAATAAAAAGGAATAATTAAAATTTAAATAGATTATATCTGTGCAAAACATACACATAGTTTTTCAGTTAGATCTAGCCTATATAGCTGTTTAGTTTCAAGAGGGAATTAGCAATTTTTATGATTTTTGATACAATTTACAGGTTTGTCATGTGTGATGCGTGCCGTGGTCGATGAGTGCACAATATGGCCTAGATCTACTCATTATTTAAAAGCAAATAGAAGGACATTAGAACTAGGCTAGTCTATAGATTGAGCATCAAGTTCAGATTCACAATACTGGCTGATTTAATCCTTTTAAAACAAACCCCATTCTCTTGTGCTATCCATTCCAGACAAGCAGAAAGCCACTCAGGTGAAACTTTGATGTTATAGGAATTTATTAGCCAGGTCTGGACAACTCCAAAGTGATCCATCATTTAATTTTAAACAATCTGTTGGCCTTAAACAATAGATCAAGATCTAGATTTAGCCTCAAAAATAGATTCTAGAGTCTAGATTTAGTAGATTTCTCTAAGGGTTCTATAGAATGAATTTAAAACGCTGAGCATAGATCTAGATCTGGTCAAGATTCATATCCAGATCAATTTTTAGAATGCATACATTCATGCAGAGAGATTGAGATAGATCTAGATCTAGATCTAAACATTTTTAGTCTATTCGTGTGATGTTTCTCTCCCGTGAATTTGAGGTTGCATTTCTTAGATCTCAGGCCAATAGATCTACATGCCTCAGACAAATTCTTCATTATACGGTTTACCATATCAACGTGTCTAGATCTAGATCAGGGTATAATAATTGTTTTGCATTAAAACACATTTTTAAAGTATGTTTTCGTTTGCAGAAATGTCATAAATTTGATTTGTTTTGGTACCGCCTGTTAGGAACTTCCTGTTCTTGCCAGGTAATAAGGTAAAATTAACTTTTGCCAGGATGGGTAAATAAAACATCATGAAAGTGAGTACAGTCATGTTTGTGTACGTACCGGAACCTGAGAGGTCATTATGTACGCTTAGATCGTAACCAATACGCCATAACCCCGAGGGAATGGAGCTCCCACTTACAAATTTCAACGTTCAGAATCATTAACGAAAAAAAAATATAACATTTGATTGAGTTTATTTTGTACAAGATATTGTTGTCTTACTTGAATATCAAACTTCGGAAAGTATACTCGTGAGACATACTAAAACACAGCTATAAAGGAAATATTTCTATAGCTTTACATTCCCAGGTTTCCCCAATCGCATAAAATCGAGGACCGAGCCCACAGACATTCGGGCTATATCCTTGGACTACCTTGACTCATAATAAGGGGCTATGTGTAGCGAGACGAAGCGGTGATTTAAAATCTAAAATCCAAAGTTTCCTAGACAATCATAATTATGCGGAACGCGAGACAACGTATTGTGTTTAAACACAAAATGTAAGTAGCTATTTGAATCTTACAACAAGGGGATACAGCGTCAGTGAAAGTGTGATTCAAACTTTGAATTTGGGCTAGTTTGAGATTGCTTCACGATATATGTAGGCCTATCAGCACAGTTACGGTTATAATGAGCTAAATTTGCCGCTGTTCTTTATAATGAATGCAAAGAAATATAATAAATTAAGTCTTTTTTCTTTGATTATCTCATAAATCACCGGAGAGCACAGTGTTCAATGTGATCTGTTGGCTCTTTCTACGGCCTGCCTTTATTCTATTTCTCTATCTACAGAATACAGAAATCTCTATTCACCACTCAATGAGAAATTACTCTCTCGTCATAAAGCAGACGAAATTAAAGAGTTTACAACCGCTACGATAAGAAAATAAAAAGGTAGAATTTAGAGATAAAGATTCATAATATTATACATACTATAGGCCTATAAATCATGATATCCCAGTATTAGGCCTACAGGTCGAGTTATTAAATGTATGTATATTTTAAAAAAAAATCTCATGTCGTGTAAGCATTATAATTACACGTACAAAAATGAATGAGTAAAAATTAACATAGATGCTACGAAATAGAAGAAGGCCTAATCTAGTCAAGTATAATTAAGAATTGCATTAAAAGGGTTTCTGTGTATTAAATAATCATTTTCTTATAGGCGTAAGAAGTTTATTTTTAAAGATATAAATATATGTCTCTGTCATTCTGTCTCTCTGTCTGTCTGCCTGCGTGTGTGTCTATCTCTATCTCTACTATTTCAGTCTCCCTTTTCTCTCCACACTCTCTCTCCCTCTCTCTTTCTCTCTCTCTCTCTCTCTCTCTCTCTCTCTCTCTATCTATCTATCTATCTATCTATCTATCTATCTATCTATATCTACACGACAACGCAATAAAAACAATCGTTGGTCGGTGCCATCTAGTTAAACGCATTATCAGTTCCTAAATGGAGATGACAGGACGTATAACTCAGTAAGCTAATTATGCTGACACGGATCAAATGACTGATAAGGTTTAAAAGACGTGCGTTCTACCGATTGAGCTAACTCATGGCCCTAAAAAATTATCTCCTCACTACCAGTCTACCCTCCTTTAAAAGCGGCAACAACAGGAACAACGACAATAACAACTACAATAGCAACAACAAAAAGAACAACAACAACAACAACAACAACAACAACAACAACAACAACAACAACAATTGCAACAACAACAACAACAACAACATCAAAGAAACAACATCAGTAACAGAAATCGTTGAGGGAAGAAACCTGTCATAGATTTTCAAGAAACATAGTAGCGGCAATTGACTGGTCACAGACCTCTGGTAGATTGTGTCAGGTTGCCCCAGCGGTGTGCTGAGTGGACGAACCTGCAGCTGTAGGCCTACTCCCTAAATTTAATGTCAATTCCTTGCTTTAGAGTGATTCGCATTAATATTTTTGTGTCGCACCTGGCGCAGTAGTGATACCCAAGTATTTAAAGATGCTAAGTTGTTTGATTCTTCAATCTCAGCATAAAATGTTACACATGTACCTCTCTAACAGTTTTTAAGATCACCATTTTTTGCAATCAGTTAGAGTTAGGCCCTACTTGTTTTTCCCTTTCGATTGTGACTGTTGTAAGGTTATATTTCCACTCCGCCCTAC
>RQTK01000023.1:115231-152216 GCA_003991915.1 Elysia chlorotica | reverse complement strand
AAGAAGAAGAAGAAGAAGAAGAAGAAGAAGAAGAAGAAGAAGAAGAAGAAGAAGAAGAAGAAGAAGAAGAAGAAGAAGAAGAAGAAGAAGAAGAAGAAGAAGAAGAAGAAGAAGAAGAAGAAGAAGAAGACGTATGTACTACACACTAATAATGTAATGATTATGTGTTATTTTGTGTTTGACTTTGACACTTCTTGTCTGGCAAGTGGCAACTGATCAGTGAGAGCTTGGTAAACACAAGCTGTGAGACAGTGAGTAAAATAACTAAAAATAGGGCCTAGTAAAATGATTCACACTGACCACATGTTTTGCCTTGTACCCATGGATCGAAGCAGGTTAAATGCTCTCAGTTAATCACATGTGCTTTGATAAATTCAGCAATCGATATTATTCTATCAAACGCATGGTAATTGATTAAATCTAGCTCTCTAGACAATATCTATAGATCGAGATCAGACCCAAAGAACGAGAGATCAATGCATTGAACTTTGATTTTGAAAGCTGCTCTCATCTGAAAATCTAATCTGGGTGTAGACCTAGAGTATCAATTTTTAATCCCATCTCGAAATCTATTCTAGGTTTGGATTATGTACATATCTAGATCGAAACCAAATTAAATTGTTTGTAGAAGCCGGGAGAAGAAGCAACAGTAGAATTGGTAGATCTACAATTTAGGACTAGGTCTAGATCCAGATCTATTTTAGAAATGGATTGAAAATATTCCAGCAGCAGAAAGGCTATCTCAGAGTGAAGCTTCCGCAAAAACTAATCTCACACTGCACAAAGGCAATTAATCTTTTAAACTGTAAAGGCCCACTCACAAACACACTTGCAACACACTCACACCACAGTCCAGGGGCTGTATTCATCATTTCCTGAGGGCAAGGCATCTAACCTACTTCTGGGATTTAACCCATGGATGCGGCGCTTTGAGGGGCACGCACTGTTCACCTGCATAACTCATGCTCTCTGTGTTTTGCGCTGTATATATCTATATTCTATCTGGAAAGTTGGTTGATTTCCCTATCTAGTTTCTGCTTTTTAATAATCGTTTATTACGAATGGCGTGGGAGAAATAAAGGAGAAGTCAGTTATTAATTTCTATCTGCTGGTAATCTGAAACTTATTTAATTTTAAATAGCTGTGGGTGTGGCATGTTTCAGATCCCCGCTCTGTCTCTTGTGTGGCAACACATAAAATTGTCAAACATCAGTCTTGTGGCCTGTTATAGTGCTGGTGTTGGAAGTTAAACCAACACAACTCCCCCTCCTGTGTGTCTCTTGACTGAAAGGGATATAAATGCTTTTAGAACCCTTGTAGCCCCAATTGAATGTTCTGCAATACAGTAATGGAAATGAAATCAGCTGAGGATGGATCTTTTGACCTCCTCGTCAATCCAGAGCACTAATGCTAGACTTATAAGCTAGAGATATCTGCTGCCTTATATTGCTAAAAGTGAAATCAATGTTATGTCCCATAAGTTCCCTGCAGAGATGGGTGGAAAAAGAGCGTCGACACCAAAGTTTTGAACTTTAGAACTCCTGCTCCTCAGTCCCGAGCACTGTAGACAGAGCTGTCTTTACGCCCCTACTAAGCCAATGCTAATAATATAATTAGATCTACATCCGACGAATTTCTAGAAAAAAAATCAAACCAGATTATTTATTGGGCATCTGCTGAGTATCGCACAATCTGCTTGAGGACTCAGGCCACGACAGATGGAGCTATCGTGAGGCAGTAATTATCAAAGTTTATCAAGCGAAGAACCGGCAGTTACAGTATGTGTTAGGCTTTTTTTCAAATAAACTAAATACAGTGTAAAAGTGAGCCAATTGCAATTACAAGCCCACAGTCACACGGACAGAACAGAGTGGAGTTCAACATGCAATGTGGCCAACTCCTGTTTTACATTAGTGTGTGTGTGTCATTCTGTCTTTGTGTCTCGTGGAGCGACGTTTGACACTTCTATCTGAATCAGTCAAAGCTTGTTTTTTTTTTTTTTTTGGGGGGGGGGGGGCTTGCTTCTTTCTCATCCCTTTCCTTTCTTAGAGATTCAGGTTATCATCAGTGATACAACCGTCATGATGTAACTGGAAAGCTGGGAATCCTCCAAACTATTCTTTGATTTCATTGGTTGATATTATGATTTTATTTAAGAGCTTGTACAACCATTTACAAGTTTCTCACATGATAGAAAAAGGAGGAATAAAGGATGAATGAAGGCCCACTACTAGTGGCAGTTACTCGGCACCCTGCGATGCCCAGTTGAGAGATGTTAAGTCAGTGAATTAGCCGCCAGCGGAACCAGTAGTTCTTTCAAAGCGAGGCAATCCACTTGTGCGCCGCGCTTAATGGGTTAAATTTAGTCTACAACCTTTTCATGAGATCTATGGCCTACAAAATTTTGATGGAGGTTTACACTTGCTCCGTGGCAGGACTAATGAGTTTAAATTTGGTTGCGACTATCTTTACCCTACAAAAAAGTAAATTGTATTTAATTCTGTGTAGTTTTAATGGTTAGATTTTACTGAATGTTGTTTGTTTTTTTAGCTTACTATTTTAGCACACCCAATGATGCATATTTATGACTTTTCATAATATAGATCTACATATAAAAGGTAGGTAAAATGAAATGATCTACTCAGTAATTCATAGGGATAAAGAAAGAAATAACATACTTGAGTTTTTGTACTTTTATAACTTTAGTGTATTTTCTATAAAATTCCAAAATGGTATCTACATTTTCACACTTTCCCTCCTTTTTTAGGCCTAGATTACGATCGATCATACATATATATGTCTCCAACTTTTCTGCTGTTTCTGATTTATAAACTTTAGAGTGTAATCAAAAAAAAAAGTTTACCCAATTTCTTTGGGACAGACAATGCGACTATCATATATATCATTGTATGTAAAAACTATGAATCCTCTACAGGATAGATTCGTTAGTTTGATGTCTCCTTATCCTAGGTTCCTATAGGGGGGTAGGTAGCCCAAGGGTAGAACATCAGCTTCCGAGCCCTGGCGATTTTGCCCCCTACTGATTGGGTCTGTGTCATTGATCGGCTGAGACTAAATTTATTTCATGAGTACGATCTTTTGATAATTTTTTAAAAATTATATGCTATATTAATTTAACTGAAATGTTTGAACTTTACGAATGTCAAATTTATGTAATGTTCACATGGCTTCTTTCAGGTAAATGGTATATCTGTCATGCTGCCTGTATTGCGATGCAAGCCTCCCCCAGTGGTGGGCATCCCATGATTTACACATTCACAATGTGTCTGGCCAAGACTTCAATATTTAATGACATTCGAAGATGATGCTTCAAACAACTTGGGTCGCACTTGTGTTGGGATTTTGGTCTTCCCTTTATCTGATTGACGCCTTTCTTAAGGTACATTCTTTTTTATCTATCATTGAGACTTTTTAAAAGAAAATTTAAGTGTTGGGGATCATGCCATTTAAATGCATAGCTGCCAACCAGTACGTATAATACATATTAAGTACATATTTACATGGGTGCCAGTTCATGGCGACCAATCAGAGGCGCCTGGTGGATACTGCCAATCTATGCCGCAGTCCGGCTGGCAAGTTAGGCAAAAAAAAAAGCAGAGCTGCCAGCCCAAACGTATACATGTATTCGCATGCTTTTTCTCTTGTCAATACGTTTTTCTACCTATCAGTGCAATTTTTTGGACAAACCCAATGTTTTTTGCACTAATCCATTGACCTGCTGCTACGGTTTTTCTGTCAATCACGCAACCGAAACTAGAGTTCTATGATGTTTTGTTGGTGCAAGAAAATGAAGGAACCATTTAATTATTATATCGATATACAATATTTCTCTGTGTTCATTAGGTTATCGAAATTGGTTTTGTCAACACTGCCAATGATATTGATCGACCCCAAAGCATTGATTTGTTTATCGTTTATAAAATAATATGTCCGAAAGTTAGAACCCATCTCTCTATCTTCACAACTAGCCCTCGACCATTGCTGTCATTTTCAATCAAGTAATGCTTCTGATTGCATTTGATCATACTTTGTGTTGACCACTGAATAGGCCTAATGTGCGTTTACAAGGGATTTACAAACAAGATCAAGTTTATTGTTAATTTGCCAGAATGCCGATCTCTCCATCTTCGCACTGTGACACAGTCTTGGCCATCGGGAATCATGTGCTAGGACAATACTGATCCCTCAATCTTTACGTTCAGCTCTCGGCCCTTGCCGTCATTTTCAACTTATGAATTTTATTAATAATCTATTTTAAACGCTGATTGATCTAACCTGATGCCGTTGATAATGTCCACTATCATTTGCTCTGCGTCTTCAGTGTTCTTTTTTAAGCTCTAAGTTATGAAGACCTAATTTAGACCATAGATCTGGTTCTAGTAGATCTATTTAGACAAAAGTCTTTAAGTCTGTTAAGAGAGGCACTATACGAACGACACGCATATTTGAGATCAAACTTTGATTCAACTGCGCTTGAATCTCTATCTAATCTAGATTTAGAGTTTACCAATGCACTAGTCTTATCTATCTTTTAATGCAAGTAAACATCTCGTCTAGTCATGTTGATTTTAGGTTGGCATTAGAGTTTTTGTATAATTTACACTATTCAGTATTGTGCTGTGAAGTTACTACTATTGTCACAAAATACAGCAACTTCTTCATCTGCTGCTGCTACAACACCACCAAATACAACTACTACTACTACTACTACTACTACTACTACTACTACTGTACAACATAGCTGTTACCGTGCTGACATGCCATAAAACAAATTCACTCACTCACTCATTCACTACTACTACTGCTGCTATTGAACTTCTTTACTTATACACACACACACACACACATAACTTTATTGCAATATAATTATGTACAGTTCTTATCAGTTATAAATAGTAGATAATGATTCTAAACTGCATTCTACCAATGTCTTGCAAAATATTTTCTTTTGCTTATTTTTCAGAGTAAGAAGCGAATTGCCAGGCGTTACCTGAGTTTTGTTGATAAGACTGGTTTATCAGTGTCGATTTGCCAGTTACGATGGTATACACCGCTCCTGAACCGTTTCTTCTTGAGGCTGGGCCAGTGCAGACCTCGCTTTCTACGTACCTGGTTTACCCTGGGGGTTTTCTTTTCTCTTCTGGCCATGCTGGTGTCCATCTTCCTTCTGAGTCTTCTGGTGGTCAACACTTTCAGACAAACTCCAGTGGAGCAGCAAGTTCTTACTCCTGTGGTTAGTTACTGAGTACAATAAAATTGTGAAAGCTTCAATATTTAGACGATATGGTTACTAGTTTATATTGATTTGATTATATTGCAAACCTGAGGGTTGTTATGTTTTATTAAAATGATAGAAAGCGTCAATAAATAGGAATCTAAAATATCGATGTTAATGCTTTGGTAGATCTGGGCATATTTTTATGTTCAATGATTCCTGAAAGAGAAAAAATCGCCAAAACTAAACAACAGAATAAATTGAAGTGTAATTTTTTTTTACCTTCTTGGATCATATTTTTTATTTTCTTTTAATGTGCATATTATATTTTTTATATTTTTCTTTTAAGTTAACATCAGGATTAACCTTTTCTTGTTTTCGTTTTTTATTTGGTATTTAAGATGCCAGGTGTGAATCTGCCGGCCAGCCAAATCTCTTACTACATGTTGACTTTGTTAGTCTGTGGAATTCTCCATGAGGTTGGACATGCCATTGCTGCTGTCAGGTGAGTCTTGAGAGTTTGGTGCTAGTTTTTACAACTTCTTTAGTGGGCTCAAAATTTTGAGATCCAAGTTCATTACTATGTAAAATATCCTATATCATGTGAAAAGAAAGTCTTAAGTGCTTATAAAAGATAATATTTATTATTGCATGGTTAGGGATTATCAGACACACTACTGATAATTTAAAAACATTGCCCCTCCTGTTTAGAAAGATTAAAATAAGTATATTTTGAAAATTCATTAAAAAAAAAAAGTTATATGCTAAAATTATCAAATCATCAATATGTGCTCCGATCAGTTGAATTTTCGCTTGTTTGGATTTTAAAGTGTTGACTTGCATCCTTCTATTCACCAACTTTTATTTACAGAGAACAAGTACGCGTGAATGGATTTGGGCTGTTCCTGCTTCTGCTCTACCCGGGGGCGTTTGTTGATCTATCAACAGAGCACCTGCAGGCTGTATCCCCAATGCGCCAGCTTCGCATCTACTGTGCAGGAGTGTGGCACAATCTTGTGATGGCTGTGGTGGCTGGCCTTGTGCTGATGGCTCTGCCAGGCCTCCTGTTGCCTTTTTACACTCTGGGAGGCTCTGTGGTGGTCACTGAGGTTGTCCCGGTTAGTTGGTTTAATTCACTAAATGCATAGTCACTGTCAGATATTTGGATTGTTTATGTTACCGCTGGATTGCAAAATAATGCTGGATCAAAAGTACTTTTACGTCGTTTAGTTTGCTATATTTCTGTATAGGAACTTAAAGGAGAGTTAAGAAAGAAGACACAACCAGAAGTGGAAGGACACAGATAGTTCAAAATATTGGTCCTGGACAGGGAAAGATTGGAAGGATTTTTAGTCGCCTATAATATATTGCGATTGAGTCAAAATGAATCTTGACGTTGAAAATTAAGTTAAAAAAATATTTTAGTGAAATCTGGATTCTTTTTCCAAAACTGCAAAATTATTCTAAAGATCTCTGGGGTAAAATAAATACACAACAAACAAACAACTCAATTCAAATACCATAAGTACCATTTATTTTTGATTCAACGTTTTTAAAGTTAAAAATGCACTATGCAATTCACTTGCGCTTGTTATAAAATCTTTTGGTTTTTACTGATCCCTTTTGCTAAGTAATTATATTGCAAACAGGCCAGTTTTGATACTTATATTGTTTAAAACGTGAAATTACCTGATTTAAAACCTCCAATCCATCTAATTTGATTCTTGGTCTAAGAATTCTGCTGTTTCTGGACCTCGAGGCCTAAAAGTAGGGGAGGCCATCACCAGGATTAGCGACTGCCATGTGAAGAACATAGCTGACTGGTCGGCCTGTCTGGCGGAGAGCATGCGCGACAAGTGGACAGGACACTGTTTACCTCTGGACCTCATCAAGGAAATGGATGTCTCACCAGCCAGTATGCTTTTGATTTTTAGGGTTTTTTGTTTTTGTTTTGTTTTTCCTCTCTCATTCTCTTATCTTGATAACGCATATTATGTTTATCTGGACCTTGTACAGTACAACTCATGCTCAAAGATAAAACCAAAAAAGACGGAAAGTTGTTGGTAGAGAGGTGTGGGTCTGTGGATGGCTCAACCTCATTTTGATCAAATCCATTCAACTTTTCTGAGATTAGTATTATTTGACACAATTTGCATAAAATATGTGACTTTGACTTCGGTTGTAAGAACCAACCCCCCTTAAAAAAAAGAGTAAAACAACAGGAAATAAAGAATGTTGCATGAAAGGACAATAAAGGAAAAGGCTATGGAAGTATATTACATTCTGATTCACTCATTATTATTAAACTTATTTTGTTTAAGAAGTTAAATCATATATATTAAATTTTATATTTCTGCTGAAGTTTATAGGTGTAATAAAAAAAAACCCTGCCCATACAGTGGATAAAAAAGGGTTGCAAGAATACTTTTATTTCAAACTGTAAAATTGATGCAATCTGTAGGCTTCCTTTGTTCATAATTTATTCTCACCTCATGTACTTTTTTCAGACCGAATAGGTGCCAGGCTGCGTCGTCATCCCCGACCGTGGCAGATCATTGACTGCTGTAATGCAACAAGCTCCACACATCTGTGTTTCATGTACCACACTAAGAAAAGTGCTGAAACTGTAAGAACAACTTTAAATTGTATCCTGTTTAAAATAGTATAAGCCTGAACTATGTTCAAAGTGGCATTTACTCTTGTATATGTCTGATGATATTGTCAATCATAGGGAACTAATAAATCATTTTAATGAGCACTAATTATCACCTATCCTAGCCAGTTTTTGTCTTTACAAAGAGATGGACAGAAATACTCACCAAGATATACAGTTATGTGACATAGAATCCATTAGCTCCTCTTTAAGTTTGTTTTGTACGTAACTTATCAGCTTTAGTATGTGCATAGTAGTTTGCAAGGCTGAAGCATGTTTAGTCTTTAACAGACAACAGAGAAAAGGTGAACAGGAAAAAAAAGTTTCCTGCGAAATGACTTCATTGAATTGTTCAAGCCTTTCTGCTGTTACTCTTGTGTCCTCCATAAAAGTGGAACAAACAACTCAAAGTTGAATCACTTTCTCTTTAAAGTAACAAATTATTCATAAGGTTTATGAAGTTTCTTTTTATCTGCGATGATATATGTATAAAATCTTATATCAGAACTTGTTTTCAAGTCTAGTATCTAGGGTAAACAGTTTAACTGAAGAACATTTTCTATGTTTAAATATACATTCTTGTTGTTATAGTTACTTCATTTTAGTACATGATCTCATTTGCACCTAGTTTTTTAAGTGTACTTAAAACTTTAAGAATAAATTCACTAAGTTTTCCAACATCTCTCTGGCACAACAGAAGTATGCCTGTCTGCCAGCTCGACCAGCCACTGATCGACCTGTCTGCCGCCTGCAGAGCGACTGTTATGTGCCCAAGGTGGAGGCTGCATGTGTGTATCCTGCTGTAGACAACCAGACAAGACTGCTGCGTATTTTTCATGGCCAGAGGCCCCCACTGTTGTTCCTGGGTCATCCTTTAGATCTCCACTACTCTGGTGGGTCTGGGTCTATTTTTTGTTTTTGTTTTTAACAACACATTGGGAGTTAGATGGGGGGAGATGTGTTGATATAGGAATGGACTCCCTAATCAGGGGGTCACAATATTGATTCTTGATCAAGCCGCCTTATTCCCTAATAGTTGGTTTGGTAGTAATTTAACTTGCTGAGGTTGAAGCCACAGTATTTCCTCTTGTCTCCTCCAGCACATAAAATTATCAGGCAATCCTGGTATCCTCTCTGTGTCTGTCTGGCAGCATGTAAAAGATAAAGAAGTCTATATGGCCCTATTCACTATCTACTCCCTGAACCATGCTTATGTGATTTGCTACTTTCAGTTGATTTCCTTTCACATGCCACATTTATCCAAAGAGGTCAGCTTTTAAAATTTGTTAGTGGCTTTTCCTCACATACATTTTTCAAATGGGTATTTTCAGTGTTGAACTGAAGACATCTTGTATTGTTGCTATTCCATTGGTCACAGCTTTATCTATCTCGGCTTCAAAGTATCATAGCAACTCATAAAAAAAATGTTGTTTTGCCTTCAATAAGTCCATGAGTATAGTTTATTCTGCCAATGTTCTTAGAAATTCTTTCCACTGATGTCAATCTTCCCACTTTACTAAACAAAGCAACAATTTTTTCAGAGCCATTTTCTTGCATGGGGATAAATAGTTGAGAAAAGAAAAACGTGAAACTTTATATTTAATTTTGTATTAATATTTTTTGTTACTCTGTATGGTATTACAGTGTTTAAGGTAAATTTATGTGCAAAAAAACTATGTCGTTTGATTAATTAAACAACATTAAGTTTCCCTGAGCCCGTACGAGTAATTCAGTGTTCATATAATATATAAATAATATGAGTATTTTTTACACAGCGATTACAGCTGTCTTATTTGTAGGGCTCATTGAACCAATTTGTACAGTATCATACCATGTAACAATAACAAAGATATAATCCATGTATTACACCGGAGATAATATTCAATTTTAACTCGTTGTTTTTAGATTAACGTAAGATACAAAACATGGTTATACACACAGATGAGTCACCTGTGATATTTTCTTTAGAAGTTCGTAACAAACGACGACTCCCCAACAATAAATGTCAAGTACAGTTCAACCAGAGCAATAAATGCAATCACTCACTACTATTCACTGTTAATAAAAAAAATAAAGTAAAATAGACAATGGACTAAAATAACTAACCGTAAAGAGACGATCAGTGCATTTTTTCTAATTTGACATAACGTATTTATGGCAATCCTGGTATGCCCTGTGTGTCTGTCTGGCAGCATGTAAAAGATAAAGAAGTCTAAATGGCCATATTCACTATCTACTCCCTGCACCATGCTGATGTGATTTGCTACTTTCAGTTTCTTTCCTTTCACATGCCTGCATTTATCCAAAGAGGTCAGCTTTTAAAATTTGTTCGTAGCTTTTCCTCGTACTTTTTTCAAATGGGTATTTTCAGTGTTGAACTGAATACATCTTGTATTGCTGTTATTCCATTGGTCACAACTTTATCCTGGCTTCAAAGTATTATAGCAACTCATTAAAAAAATTTTGTTTTGTCTTTAATAAGTCCATGAGTATAGTTTTATTCTGCCAATGTTCTTTGAAATTCTTTTCACTAATGTCAATCTTCCCACTTTACTAAACAATGCAAACATTTTTTTCAAAGTCATTTTCTTGCATGGGGATAAATAGTTGAGAAAAGAAAAACGTGAAACTTCATATTTATTTAATTTTATATTAATATTTTTTGTTACTCTGTATGGTGTTACAATGTTTAAGTTAAATTTATGTGCAAAAAAACTATGCATACCCATCACAAAAACAACCTTTGATATAAAATTACCTATTGCTGTAACAAAAGTGGAATTGACCACAATTTAGTTGACCTTAAATTTAGAATTTAGAATATAAGGAATAAATATGAATTTTTGAACAAAATACAAATTGGTTAAAGACGATATTGTGTGTATAGGGCATCAGGGTTAGAACGATTAGAGAACAATCCTGGCAGTAATCTTAGTCATAGTGTCAAAGCCAGATGAACAATATCATAGAAATGACACATTTGAAAGTGTAGTGCTGATAAATGATAATGGAAGAGAGAATCTCTAAGATGTTATCTAGCAGAACTCCAAAAATAAATATTTCTAGAATCCATCACAGTTGAATTTCATTTGAAGAGGAAGGAAGTTATACTTTTGGGTTTGAATTTTTTAAAACAAAAAGTCTTATCATTTTTTGTCAAAGCTGCCTGTACATATTTTTATTATAAATCCACAGTTTCTCTCAGCAACTATGTGCCAAAGCTTTCATTCATTCCAGTCAACCTTCCATTCGTCATTGAAACATTTTGCAAGTATCCTTTTTTCCAGAGCTTAAGTTATGCAGCTGCTTAAAATGAATGAACAATTTTGAACAATATGATTTTCTTAAAACAGATTAGTATGAGTTAGACTCATATCAATTGTTAGTATGATTACTTTAAAAAAGTCTTTTAATACCTGCGTGAAAGAAAATCAAGGGATTTAAGGTTTCAAAAAATAAATTTTCAAATTAAATTTTTTTTTTTTTGGAAAAAAAACCCAGACTTTTTCTGCTTTTCAAGATATAATAAATGACAAGAAATAAAGCTTCTTATTGCAATGCTTTCATCATCTTATTTCAGGTGGACAACTTAAATGGAGTAAAGTCTCTTACTTTTACATGCTTGGGCAGACATTTTTTTTGTTTTTTGACGACAGTAAAATGCATGAAGGTGCTAACATATAATGCTACAATTAAATGACAAGTTAGGTAATCATTAGATCATTGGGCTGACAATGTGAGTTTGATCTCTGGCTTAGGCTGTCTGATTATGGGAATTAAGCAATTACAAACTACAAGCAATTGAAATTACACACATTTTTAACCATAGTCTAACAAATTGAGTTCCTAGTAATAATGTACTGGTGTGGCTCTAACTTCATACTTAGACACAAGATATGGTTGTGCATATAATTCTTTGAATTGCTTAAAAATATGAAGCATAACATTCAAGTATGTTCAACATTTTCAAAACAACTCTGACCATGAACATGCTTGACTTAAATTGTACTCTTGAATCAATCATGCTTAATAAAATAGAAACACTTGAAATATATTCAAACTTTTTGGGATTCAGTAACCTTTGACTTTTGATCATAATTATTAAATAAGTCATGCATATAGCAAAAGAAGAATCAATTTTTAGTTAAGAAGGACTTCTCAATTTCACTTTAGTTGGATCATTGGAGAGACAATATAGTTTCTCTTCTCATCATCGCTCAACATAAAAAAAAATTGATGTTAGGAAGTACTTTGTATAATTTCCTTAACAAGTTTTTCCACCAGGTACATTGTGTCATTGTCAGGCGCTTTGGTCATCCTCAATGTGGTCCCCTGCTACGCCCTGGATGGCCAGTTTATCTGCCACGCTCTAGTGGAGCTAGTGCTGAGGTCCTCGGTACCAGACCGGGAGATCAGGTCTTTCATCTATGGACTGATAATCTGTCTGGGGACGCTGTTACTGCTGCTGAATGTTGGCCTTGCCATGTGGACTCTGTTCTTATGATGGAAAAATGTGATGTGAACATTTGTGGGATGGCAGAAAAATGTGAGCGCTGTTCTTGAAATGGACAAATGTGGATTTAGTTCTGTGATGGGAAAAATGTGGATTCAGTTCTTATGATGTAAAAAAATGTGGACTCTATGCTTATTAAAGTCTTAAAATTTTGTGGGCATAATGCTAGGGAAGTGCCTCATGTTCTATATGGGTCTTAAACATAGATTTTGTGACATGTGTGCTGATCTCTATACACACACACTGTGATGAGGATAATAGTGTGATGTGTCATGCAGACTATTATTTTTTTATATGTATTTATAAAACTTCTTGCTGCAATAAGGATTTTTATAACACTCCTGGCTGCAATAAGGGTATATAGCTTATTGTAGCTAAAAGGATATATTTAAAACACATCATTTTGCACTGAGGATATATATTTATAACACTTCTTGTTGCAAAAAGAGTGTATTTATGACTTTCAAAATGTTTTAGGGGTGAATTTAGCCAATCCTCTAAATGAGGTTGCTCTTGTGACTGTGCCTTTAATAATTTACTTTTGTTGTTGATTTTGTAAAATGCTGTAGGCAGACGTAAATCAATGAGTGTCCTGTTTTTAAAGAGCCAAAGGTTATCAAGGTTTGTTTTTCATTTCATTGAATATATGATACACAATGCTACTCAGTACTGTCTTACAAACATTGGCACTCTTTCATTCCTTAACAGAGGGAGAGAGATTTGAAGAAGAAAAAAATGCTTAAGTATATGAAAGTATCATCTTTTTTTCCTGAAGCCTTGAGAAGTGATGACTTGAAGCTCATTTTCACAGGTACAAGCAAAGCAAAGCAAGTGTAACTTGACATAAAAGTATGTGTGCAAACGACAATAAGACTAATTTCCATAGCTGATGGAAGGCCTTTTTGAATTGCCTTATGCTTTATTACGCCTGCAATCTCTTTGGGAATCCTGCAAACGGTTGAGTGGATGGTGGGTTCCCTGCTTTAAGTTACATTCAAATTATTTTCTTTATTATTTGGTGTTCAAAAGAAGAATGCCCAAGTATCAAGCTGCATTTAGCCATGAGCATCCAACAAACTCTGGTTTGACAAACTCTACAAAAAAAAAAAAGGACCCATCTGTCTTCTTGTTGCCCACACAGTGCAGCAACCTTCAATGTGTTAACATGTTCAGTTGCTCAGGGAAAGGTGCTGAATGTACTTGATGCTTTGCTTTCCTATGTGAAAATGACATCTGATTCTTCTTTTAAAATGTCCATTTACTGTGCTTATGACTATGTAAAATGGGGAAAAAAATAGCTCAGCAGCTAGAGTAAGTTGTAGAAAACTTTATGTAAAAGTTGTGACTGTGTCTAGTTCACCTTGTTTATGAATTGTTTTTATATGTTCTCTTGGGCAGTATCTGAGCTCAGAATGTAAACCTCTAATATAATATTATTTGTTAAAGCTGGAACTAGATCCAGTAAATAATCATCTTAAACTCTAATGCTAATATATCCTAGGTTGTTTTTTGTTGTTTTTGTTTTGTTAACCGCTTTTTTTTATTACAAGTTAGAGTATGAGAAACATATTGTGTCAAATTTTGTTAGATTTGGCGCCTCAGACTATGGTATCAAACTTATGCCTTTAGTGCTATTATTCAATTTTTTTTTGTTCATTCAAATATAATATTGATAATTTTTTTCCCCATGAAAGTTATATCAGTCAAACAAAAATTTAAAAAAGCACATCAAAATTCTCAAATTATTTATGAGCATAGTTACCACTATCGGCAAAATTTCTTATTAAAAAAAAATTATTATTTAATTGCAACAATTTTTAGGGCTAACTTTTCAATTACCAGGTGACTGCACTGACTTTTTGCTTTCTGTAAAATAGACCTACCATCTCTATCCTTTGGTGTGGGTAGAAGGATCTGGAAGCTAGCTCTTACTCTCTACTTTCCTCAAATGTTCACTGATCATTTTCCCTGTCCACCAAGTGATGCTGTCCTCCTCTCTCCTCTGCATTCCACTCTTTCTCTTTAATTAAAAAAGAAATTATGGCCAGAATAAAAATTAATTTTGACTTAATAACTGTCTCCAAGTGTCAATTAACGCATTCCTCATCTATTATTTGCTGAATCTCTAGCACCTCATTTGTCATCTATAAACAAATATCAATTTGAGTGACATGTCTGCTTAAATGCTCTTTAAAAAAAAAAAATACTTTCAAGCCAAGGACTCTTGATTCAAACCTTATCTTGTATGCTAAATATTTCTTTGAAAAGACGGTTTTGTATTTTTTAATACAGTAGTGCAAAAACTAGTAAGTGTATTGGTTTTTAATATAAAACTTATCTTAATGCTTAAAAGAAAATTTATATTTGGGGGGTTTATTTGACATAAAATCAAACAATATATATTAAAAGGTTTTTGTATTGTTATGCTTCTGAGCTACTGGTAAGATGATTTTTTCCCCCTTTAGATGCAGAAAATTTATTGTTTAACTTAATTGTCATATAAAAAATCCATTCGCGAGTACAAGTTCTCTTTGTAAAATATAAATTGGAATTCTGTTTCATCATTAGTCCAATGTATTTTCTTTCATGTATTGCATGTCCTTTTTTCTAGCTCATATTGACCCTGCAAATTATTTCCTTATGAAGAAATGTAAGACCTTCATCTTGAAGAAAATAATCTATAGACCATACATTCTTTAAGTAATTGGTTGATGAACAGGAACAGTTATCTAGAGCTTTACATATAGTCTAATGGTTCATTTACTCAAATTATAAATATACCTTTAAAAAAAATAACGTAATTGTGTATTGGTAATAGGAGACAAAATATAAGATCCTGCTAATTTAAAGTCATCAGTTTCGTTTTCGGTACTGGAAAGCACTGTACCTTGCTACAGAAAAAAAACTATTATGGTGTGAATGTATGTGCGCAGGCAATACTAAGGTATTAGGGTGAAAATGTCAGATTTTGTTTCTGCCCAGGTGTGATTGCTCCTTGACCACAAGTTGAAGGGAACAGTATTTGCTCACTCATGGTATTTGAACCAGTGGACTTTGGCTAGATCCAAGCTGTTGGTCACCTGCCGGTGAATGTTTGGGCTGTAGGAAGAAAGACTAGACATGTCAGGAGAGTTTTAAAACGTTAAAAGATTCATTAGCTTTATTCCTTCTTTCTCTTTACATGAAGTTGAATTATTTAATCCCAAAAACTTTGAGACAAATGGACTGGGTTATATGGTTGTTCACATTGTTTATGTGTTAAAGCACACAATCATTGTAAAATTTTTGTGTAGATTACAGAACTTGGCAACCAAAAAAATGTCCCATGTCCGTTGTTTTTTTTCTTCTTTTTTTTAACCCAAGTGTATTGTAGAATTTTTTCCCCAAGCTGCAAAGAAAGGGTTTTCAATTTGTGAATAATGTGTCCTTATAGTTTGATAATTATGGTGTTCATGTCAGGTCTTTGTTAATATGTCATGGTTGAACACATGACAGTAGTTTTAGGGAAATAATGCTTATTTCAAAGAAGCTTTTCACAAGCATTAGTATTAGGCACATGTCTGTCATGAACCATGAGTATGGATGAAAGTTGAAAACTTATTCATGTTTATATGACATGTTTGTAAAAATTGAGTCTAATAAGGAGGCAGTAGGTGATGTAATAAAATAAGTATGTCCTCTCTTTCATGTCTGCCTTGTTGCGAACAAAATGTGTATGAAACTATGATAAAGATATATCCTCTAGTTCACTTTTTATATGTATGTAGAAAGTGTGAAAGAAATCATTCACAGCCACAAGAATGTAAACTAGATGCAAAGGGTTGCTCAGGTTTCTTGCCCAGTGTATACAATGCTTTTGGATATGTCAATAGGGGATTTGCAACATTTTGAGAATTTTTAGCAGATTAAGATTTACTGTTAAGTTTGTTTCTAATATATCTACACATATACAATTTAAAATCTGTTTGGTTTGTGTACTTGGTTGTCAATTTAGAATCTTTTAATGTTAAATTTTCTGAATAAAATTTTGACGGAGATTATTGCCTCACATATATTTGGTTTCCCCATATTTGCTGCTGAGAATGGACTTAGGAGATCATTGTTGTAGTCATGGATTGATACATGACTTAGGAGATCATTGTTGTACTCATGGATTGATACTTAAGGTAATTATATGCTGTTTTGTTTCCATTCCTGTTTGGCCTGTTTATACTTCTTCATTATAGACTTATTACTCATCTAACCATATTGGTGGGAATAAGATAAAGGTTCTTTCATATGTGATTCTTACACAAAAGCAGTCATTTATGTGCTACATTAAAATTTTGTTGGTTGATAGAAACATGCTTGAATTGATTGTTTCTGATAACATTTATTTGTGCAAATTAGCATTTACTGTTTCGCATCAAGTATCTTTTTCATCATCAGATAAGCACTGGCTTATTTTGTTTTTGTTTTTCAAGAAAGTAAGATATAACAGGCAACATTGTATGTGCTAGCTTCTGTTTCTGATTTTTGTTTATAATTTTTTACAATTTTCTATAAAAAGTTTCTTTTCCATT
Organism: Elysia chlorotica; assembly: GCA_003991915.1. NCBI lineage: Eukaryota > Metazoa > Mollusca > Gastropoda > Plakobranchidae > Elysia > Elysia chlorotica. The sequence goes on along the minus strand of RQTK01000023.1, from coordinate 135,252 downwards.
TTCTTTACGATCATATCTGTGCAGCAAAGCTTTTTTTTTTTCTCTACACCTGTTGTCATAGATCTATCCAATTTACGTGCCATTTTCTTTGTGAGGTTGCACTCTGAATCATGTGGATGAAATCATTTTGACAGTTATTTTTGTCTTTGTCTTATTTTTTTTACGTTCTATCAGTCATGACAACAAGATGATATAGTTATGGATTAATGAAAGTCTAAGAGCAATATAACAGACCACTCTTCCAGCTGACTGTGTGATGGGAAAAGGTGATTTTGGTCATATTTTTTTCAGCAAAAATCCCTCCCAAAGTAAACATATATCAATAGTTTGTGTCGCAAAATACACCGGTATACATGTATTTGATTAATTTCCTCCTGTATTTTTAACCTCATCCTTATAACTGCATGTTGGAGTCATTGCAATGAGTGATACAAATTCTATCCAGAAATTTGTAACCCCTCGATGGCATCGAAAAATATTAAAGATAGATTTGTGACATTCCCATTTTTTTTCAATTTGAAGTCCACCACCTAAAAAAGGTGAACGTGTAACACATTGAAAAAAAAAGCAGGAAATCTAATTGTTAATGCATTACCATTGTATTTAAGTGATTAGAGAAGATTGATATTTTCACTTCTCATAACTATCACAGGCTGCAAGTTTTTAACTATCCATTGATGCTCCATTAGTGCAATTTTGAAATTACCTTGCATGATTTAATTGCTTATTGGATATATAATTATGTTAACCATTTAAGTATTGTCATTTGTTAATAGTTTTTAAATCTTATCCGTAGTACTGAATAGTGATTTCCCACCTGGATCCTGTTGTTATTCTTATTCACACAGCATGTTACAGGATTCCAATTTAATTTGTAGAGTGCTGAGGCAAAAATGTAATAAAAAAGAAAATGGATAGAAAAATTAGGCAAGAAAAATGTAAATTTAAAGCTAGTAAAAATGCTTTTTTAAACTTTAGTGATAGTAGAAAATGTAATCAATTCTTCTCTGCATTCAAGAGTTACAAAAACAATATTACATAGTCAAAAGCATAAGAAACACTTGTTATTTTTTCCCCTTCATCTTGTTATAAAAAAAATTACTTTAGATGGTTTAAATGAAATAATTTTAGAAAATAAATTGTTTCAATTTTTCTTTATAACCACAGAGAAAAAAATTAATGTATGTTTATGAGTGGTTTTCAAATTCAATGATTATTTAGCTCATCAACTCATGTATCTCAATGGTTTGAAAGGTGTCCTTTCAAGAAGTATTTTTCAAATTGAGTGAAGATGTTATTTGTCTGGATTATTACATGTATTGTGCATTCAAATAATTATATGTAAGATATTCATTATGCTTACTATGTGATGCTAATGTCTTGAATATATTTAAAATGAAGTAATTTAAACTAATAATATGGAAATATGTTATTGAATTAAATCCTCACTACTTTTACAAATATTAAATGTTTTCAGTTCTTTTAACTGATAAGGTTCTTTGACAAATCATTCACTACTCTTTTGAAAAAAAATTTTGGTTAAAACGAAACAAAACAAAAAACAAGAACAAAACATGTTGCATTGCGATTCAAAATGATAAGATACAAAAATAGAAAAAGAGGCTGAAAATAAATTTCTTTTTTATTGACAACAGTTATGACTTTTACTTAAAATTCAGAATCACATTGGCGTAAAAATGAAAACAGAACACACAAGTATCGGCATGATCAAAAATGTTAAAAATGTAAAGATATTTACAATTTTTTCCAAAACACAAGATTAATAACTAAATTAATGTGAAACAATTGGCACTAATTGAATAAAATTCTATACAAAATAGTGTAGAAACTGAGCACTACCAGTAAATGATAGGAAATTGTTTAAAAATATAATAATAAACAATGTTTAAACTCTGTACATTTTAATAATTATTTAAAATTACTATAAATCAACAAAAGTCAAATAAAATGGTTATCCAGTGCTTGTTTGCTAGACTTGTGTCCAAACCTAATAACATAATAAATGGTTTTTAGGTGTCCACATCAATGTTAACACTCAATTTTTCACTAAATCATGTAAAAAAATTTATTTGAAACTGGTATTATTTACATCAATAATTTAATAAGTAAATTTTCTTGCTGGGTTTCAACAATTTCAAAGGAAATGCATATTTTATACAAGTTGAATCAATAGTATCTGTAAAAGTATCAATTTCTATTTGAAATTGGAATGATTAGAAAAAAATATAAAAAATTGGGTGAGATTTTTTGAGAAATTCAGGTATGTACCAGAGGGCTGATTTTATTCCAGCTGAACTTGTGAAAAGTCCCAAGCCACTTTTTAGCTTACAACTTTTTTTTATGCTAAAATAATTTTAGCCTGTTATCTTATAAATGCTGGAGATGTGACTATTTCACACATTATACAGCAGACCAATCCCGCTCCCCAAACCAATAAGAGAATTTTGTTCTTTACTTCAATTCTATGGCAGGAATGTAAAGTTTTTTTCCTGGCCTAAGTAAAACAAGTAATTGATAAGTGAATACAAAACTCCCCAAAAACAACATTTTGTAAAGCAGAAAAATATCAGTTCCTTCATAATTGACAATAGGGGTTCTTGCATGATTTGAGACAATCATTTAAACAAACTTGAAATAGAGCATCTTATCTGATGAGTATCAGCAAACATACTTTCTGCTTGTCATTTTATGCTTTAAATATGTCTCTGTAACTTATAGTATACGTAAAACTAAAAGCTTGGTGTATTAACGTAAAACTAAAAGCTTGGTGTATTAATGTTAAGTGGAAAGAAAATTTAGCATCAAATTTTTGTTTCTTGTAACCGTCCATCCATATCATACACATGCATCAGAATCTAAATCCCAGCATCTTAGTGCAACATCAAGTTACTATTGGTCTAAAAGAGAATTGAGTGATTTACAAATTTGTTAATTTATTGCAGAAAAGAAATGAAATTGAAACAAATGACTAGAGCTAAAAATGAGTGTTGTGTGAACTGTTTAGAAATTAAAGCACTTTCATTTTTAACACAAAGGGTAACTTATGTGGTAGTTGATATATTATTATAAACGAAATAAAGGCCCATGTTTCAGCTCTTGTAGCCTAAAAGATCTACTCTTTTCCGCTGACACCTCAAAGTGCATACATTAGATACACTGGAATGTCTCTTGCCCAAAATACAAACTCTCAGTCTCATTGAAATAGCTGATTCAACAATACAAAAGTGATACCCCAACAGAATTTTCCTACGCCTATTGCCTCAGAATTAAATTGAAAGGACGGAATTCTAATTTTAAGACTAAAAAACGTTACACATGTATTTACAACTACAAAAAAGAACATGGCAAAGCATTGGCACTTTTAAGCAGAGGAAATCAAAGCAAGTTTCATCTGAGATAAGATATTTTTCTTCTACATGTTTAAGAATTTTTTTTCAATACTTATTTAATGTTTTGTTACCATTTCAATTGCTGACTAAAAACTTTCGGTAACTTCATAGATTTTGGCACCTCAGAAAGTGTTCAAAGGTCTAATAAGTGCTCATCTTGACAAGCTTAGGAGGTGAAAAACAAAGATTCTGAATATCTGGACTTTACATGTACATGTATTTATGAATACCATCCTATTCCTTGTGTCTTTGCCTCACTTTTAAAATAAATATACGATAAAAATAAAACGATACTGCAGGATTTTTTTTTTTTAGGTGAACTTTAAAAGATCACAAAGGATCAATCGCATTATAAATAATGACAAATGCAATCGATGAAAACTACTCTTTGCTTCTGAAGGAAAAGTAGGCTTCAGTTCAGTTCATAATAAAAAAATAAAAAAAGACTGCTCAGTACATCTAAACCATGCACTAAAGTAAATCAGCTGAGTAGAAAACGAAAACGAAATTCACAAGAGCTGAAATGGCTCCTCTACTACCATTTTCAAGATTTTAAATTTGGCATCTCAGAAAGTGTTCAAAGGCCTTATAACTTTTTAGCTTTCATTTTGTTTTCTGCATGAATTTTACATTTAACCCTAATATTATTTGTACATGTATAGCTTTCAACGTAGAAAAAAAAAAGCTGAATGAAAGAAATGTTTGGAAACATGGAGAAAATTAATTGTACTCAAATTATATATTAACTTTGTAATTGTATACATGAAGGATGCATAGTTTGCTAAATCTGTAAACTTTGATGAATTTGCTGCCCGTTATGCTAAGTAAAGATACATGTATCTGACTAAATCAGAATTTTCTATGGCACACAAGAACTATATGACGTATTGATAGATATCTGAAGTATGTCTTTTGTCTGATTTGTGTAGAGCAATATCTGTGATGTCTAAAAAAAAAAAATATAGATCAATTGAAAGGTAATGAATACATGGATGCTTCAATGATAAAATGGGCACATCTAAGAATTAAAAACTTCATTCTAATGCTATGTAGAATGAATGTCTTATTACAGAAGTTAAAAAAAATATTATTCAATCAATTAAAGCAAAAGTTGCATCCAGATATTTATTTTTAATTTGAAACTCTTTGCCAATAGGTGCTCTATATTCAGTTTTAGTGGTCTTTAAAGAACCTATTAAATGATATACTCATTTATGTATGTAGAATTTGATCCTTTTTAAGTATTCTCTGAGAGTTGCATAGGTTCAAATGAAGCTATAAAGTCATTATTCTCCTTTGCTACTACCAATAGATTTAATGGTTGTTTTAATGCTGCCAAATATAGAGAGTCCATTTCTTGATCCATCCTCAACTCCTGAGCCTCTCCGACCTTGAGAGCCTGATCGTCTTCTGGCTGGTGACCTTGAACCTCGTTGACTTTCACCTTTGCTCATTGACGAACCAGCATCTGAGACCAGCGTCTCCTTAGAGCCAGCCATCGCTGTCCTAACAGAAATAATAGACGGTGGTCTCAGAGATTCTTTAGAGCCTCTTAAGTCCTCTCCACTCTCAAAGATAGGATCAAACCTTATGTAGCTCGAAGACTGAAGTTTCTGCTGTTTGTTGCTTTTGTCTCTCAAGGTGACCCCAGCCACCCCTCCCTGTCCACTTCCCTGGCGTGCAAACTTTTTCTGATCTCCGCTTGTGGATGCCCCTGCCCCAACTCCATCAGGTTTAACTCCAAATTTTTTCCTTGCATGCTGTGTGTCTGTGACTTGTCTTATCCCAGATCCATTGCTAGCAGGAATACTCTTGAGTTGATCCACATCTGTGATACCCATGCGACGAACATCTCTGGAGTTACCAGACTTGCCAGCCCAGTTGTTGCAAGCATCCATACGACTATGGCCTGAGCCAAGATTGACCACAATGCCGTCATCATCCTCATCATGTGTTGCCAGGCGGTAAGAACTGTTCCGACCAACAACATCCCCATACAGAAAGGCACTTTGTGAGCTTCGCATGGCACATCTGTAGGAGTCAGCTCGGCTAACTGGCTCTCCCTGCAGGCTGTTGCCATTGTTTAGGTGATGGTTGATGTTTGCGTTGTTATTGTGGAAGGTGTTTTTAAGGTTCATGTTATTCATTGTAGACGCTGGCACAGACATAGACTTGTTAAGATGAGGATGATGGGATAGTGAAGGGGATGATATTTTTGTCTTTGGATGAGCTTGGCTAAATGATGATGATGAAAACCTTGATCTATCAATGTTTGAATATTTGTTTATATTGCCTTTCTCAACTAAGCTGCTGGAGCGAACAGTTTTTGGCTGTCCTGAAAAGCCATGTTTTCTGTCCTGAATCAGGCTGATCTGATCTGCCTCTGCTAGTAAAGCTACCCGGTAAGAATCAGATCTCCCGGCTGAGCTGTTGGAGTGAAGCGATTCACTGGACGTTCCAGGCCGCAGTGAAGGCTGGGACAGGTCAGTTTTAGACATCTTTGGCACAAGTTTACTGGTTGAGTTGCTGGAGTGTTGGGAGCTCAGTGAATCCTGGCTAGAATGGTGTGATCCACACGAGGCTTCTCTCACGTTATTAATATTTGTAGGCTTCCTAACAACATTTTCAGTAGAGTTTATTCCCTGAGGCTGGTTAACTGAAAACTTGGAACTGTCTAATCTTGCTTCCCTCAAGAGTTGTGGTTTGATGAATGGCACTGACTTAGAGGTTGATTGATGCTGATTTACAGAGGCATTAGCTTCAGATGACTGCGCTGTGTTTGCTGTAGACATTGGCATGAATAGAGGAGTGTGCTGGAAAGGTTGTACAGCCATCCTTGGTTGAGGGAAGGCCGAGGGTGATCCAAATCCGCTATCGGTTGGACTCAGCAAATCATTTGACCCACTCCGTCTTCTGCCTGTTTGTTCATTATAATTACTTCTCGTATCATTAATCCCTGTGTGGGAGACCACAGGGCTACTTCTTCGCCTGTTATTACTAATGTGTGGTGAACTTGGTGTCGTACCAGGACCTGTGTGGGTTACAGACACTTGACTTCTCTGAGATGCTTGGTGAGGAGGAAAATTATGTGAAGAGTTAGATGATTGTAATGTATTTCCCAGAGGGAACTGGAAGATGGAAGCTTTGTTGTTACTGCTGTTGTCATTGTTGTTGTTGTCATTGTTTCTCTTTGAAAGGTAGGCTGTATCTAGAGGCTCCATAGCTGGAATCTGACTTGGCGTTAGAGTTGGCGTTTGACTAGCTGAGGATGAGCATGAATCTGCAACGCTTGGCAATCGTGCAGAATGAGTTAAATTTGATTGATGAGGTTGTATTTCGTGTAAACTTTGCCCATTTGTGGTACCAGTACTTGATGATGACGCAAGCTCAGAGGTGAAGCTCCCCTTTTTATAACAGGTATCATGGTCCCCATGAGTACCATTCTGAGCATCCATTTCTACACCAGAAAATGCTTCACGACCGCTGTATTGTGGGCGGGTGCGGGCTGGGGTAGCGGCTGGCGTTGGGTTGGGCGTGCCGTCTGTGTCCCAGCACAGAGAAAGTGTGGAACTGGCCGGAGAAGTGGTCGAGTTGCCATCTGCATCTTCAAGACTTACATGTGTGAGGCTGGACGAGTCAATGTCTGATAAAGCGATGGTACTGCAACTTCCAGTGAGATTTGACCAGTGACTGCGGTCTGTAACTTCCAGGCTGTTGATTGATGTAAAAGATCCACCTAAGTTTCGACCCACTGAATTAGAGGACACATTGGCCTGGCTATTGCTGCACTTGTGGTCTGTCCCTGTCTCAAAGTGATCTTTCCCAAGATGAGTCACTGGAGATGTAAAGGAGGATGGGGCTGCTCCTTCATGCTGGGGAAAAAGAAAATGAACACTGTTTTCAAAAAAGCATTATTAAAATAAAAATGTCATTCTAAGAAGCATGATTAACACTTTAACTGCCTGTGAAATTTTCAGTATTTCAAATATAATTATTGTACTTTACTAGAATCTTTGTTAATTATCGATCTTGAAAGATCAATTCCAAAGATAGTTAATATAGGCAGTTTAAGCGTTCATGGTCTCCTGGTATACCTATGACATTTTTTTGTTTAATATTATAGTATTAATTTTAGGATATCTTGAAATGCAACTAAGATAGAAAACTACCTTCTTTTTTTAATTCTACTTGAAAGACATTAATCTTTTCTTATTTTTTTCTCTCCAACCATCTCACTTTTTCGCTTTCACTCAATGGATCTGTCTGCCTGCATCATGCCTAACTGTTTGTGTCTGACTATATCTCTGTCTGTCTGTCTGTCTGTCTGTCTCTGTCTGTATCTCTAACTGTCTGTCTGTCTCTGTCTGTATCTCTAATTATCTGTCTGTCTCTCTCTCTCTGTGTCTGTGTGTATGTATGCCTGTCTGTCTGTCTCTCTTATATATCTCTCTCCCTCTCTCTCACAGCTTCTTCCTTTATACATCATTCATGATCTCCCTTTTTTGTCTATTATTCTTTGTTCAAATTTAGCTTACCTTTGAATTAGCCACCATTCGACCTTGAGCAACGTTGCTTGACGGAGGGGAACACCCACTCTCATCACTTGACGATATGCAAGACAGTGGCATCTGAACACCATGTGGAGTTTGAGCATCAAACAAGTTCACCACAGGATCAAAGTTCAGAGTTTTAGCATTGAAGTTGTTCCCTTTGGCAACTTTATCTTTCTCCGGGGTCTTCAAGATGCCTGGTTGTAAGAATGGCGCTTGACTGCCTGGCCGTTTACCTCTAGGCCAAGAATGGGCTGGAAAATCCTTTTCCTCAAGGACTAAGGCTGCTGTTGTGAAAGGAGACATGTTCATTTTGGCGCTGCCAGGCAGGAGGCTGCCAACATGGCCTTTCTTGAACATCTGCTGAACCTCTGAGGATTCTGCATGAAGTCGTTCGTGTGAGGCACTGAGCAGATGGTTTTTGAGGGAGACCTGGTCTTCATCGTCACTGACTAGGCCTGTACACCAGGAGGGAAATGTGTGGACTGAAATACTAGTCTTGAGTTTCAACCGAGCGTAGATACTTTCATGGTCTGATCCCTCGTCAGGAGAAGACAAAGCTGGCTGCAGAGTTGTGGGGGAAGCTTCACAACTATTGTTCTCTATGCTACTGTCACTATTTTGTTTTCTCATAGATGTCTTATCATGGCCGCCTATGGTGGAGCTATTGGCACAATCATTGTTGATACTAGATGATCTTGGTGGTGGTGGTGGAGGAATTTTTTTCTTTTTCTTTGCCTTTATGGTTCCGGTATCTTCTGATCCTACAACATCATTTTGATCAGTGGCAGTACTTAAGGCACATGAAGAGTCAGTATCTGTTTGAGATTTCTCTTGATAATCTTCTTTCCTTACTCGAGACAGAGATACTAAGTCTGGAGAGGATACCGAGGTGGATGACAAACCATCTTTTTCCATTTGACATTTGAAAATACTACTCCCCAGTGTGCTTGTGCTAGAGTTGCTCTGTAGACGCTTAAACTCGCGCACACTTCTAGGCTCAAGAACTAGATCATCATCAAACTCAAGGCCCATGAGAGCACTTTGTTTATCCTCGAAATCCTCATCATCCAGACCCTCAGCTGTGCTCCTCTTCAGACCACTGTCCGTGTGGAAGGACGTGTAGAAGCCCTCTAGGTCGACTGAGTATAGGGACTCATTATCCATCTCAAGTGGAGCCACTCTGCTCTGCGGGTTTTGCTTCCGTCCAGGAACCAGGAGGTCCAAGCTCTGGATGTTTTGGCGGGTGACCCTGGACAGCTGGGCTAGAGCCTCGGCACTGGTGGATGTCACATCTCCACGGCTAGCGGCACGCTCGGCCAGGGCTCGCAGCCAGTCGTCGCCGCTACAGGAACTGCCCTCCGCCACGGTGGAGCTGCCGTCGGCATTGGTGGAGGAGCTCGACACAACAGACTCGGTGCTGGCTGCGTCTCCCATGTAGCCTGGGTCAAGTTCATGCCTGCAAAGATCAAATAAAGTAATGATGTAGTTATATGTATATGTGATCATTTGATGCAAATATTTCTTGTCGAGGAAATGCTTTAAATAAAATAGCTATTTTAGTTAATGAATCACAGTAGACGTTTATTGCATATCTAGAAATGGCAAAATGGTTTCTGTCTGTCTGAATTAACTTATCACAATTCCAAACTCCACAAGCAACAGCCACTCAAGCTAATTCAATCAACCATGTAACATTTACATTATTATTCATATGTGTTTCTTTTACTAAATGAACGTCTAAAGTAGTGTTACCAATATCTAAAAATGTTAATAGGAAACTTGCTTTATTGTAGAATTTAACATGAGACCAAAAAGCATGTATTACTTTAAAACATTGGGAATAAACAAGTTAAACTCTTAATGGTTGAAATCTAGATATGTAAGATTAGATGAATGTTCTTGATGTCATTTTTGTAACTGGAACTTTGTTCTCATTTTCGGGAGATTGCTTTGCCTTAAGAAGTTTCCAAAAATTATGTCAGCAGGGTCAAATAGTTTTTGTTGCTTCTCAGTAGTCTTTGAGCTTCTGCTCTTTTGCCTAGAGCCATGAAGAAAAAAGCAGCCCTTATTTGTAGCTATGCTAAGGTTCAATACAAGGTATTGGCAAGGTCAGCTTCCGTAGGAAGGAATTGTCTCAATTAATCAAGACTAGAGCATACGAATAGTGTGTGTACCATAGTTTCAGAATTCCCATCACATCAAGAAGTAACTAAACTATATTAGAAAACCCACCTGCTCCTGTGCAAAGACCTGGGCGATCCCCTGCCAGAGTCCTTGCCCTGCGAGTACTGAGACAGTCTCGAGGAAGAGCCAGAGTGAGCGCCCGCCACACCAGGCCCAAATTTAGCAGCCTCTGATTCCAGTGACTGGCGGTTACTGCTGAAGTTACTCTGGCTCCAGTTGCCTGTGAATAATATCAAAGAATTAATCACTTCACTTCAGGAAAGAAACAAATATGTAGAAGTTGGGAGCAGAAGCTAGGGTTGACAGCTAGATAGTTAAAATAGATAGAGAGATAAATCAATAGATGTGTTGATGAGAAAAAAGATATGTTTATGTATGTAGAAAAAAAAGATATAGATCTATGTCAATATGAAAAGGGAAAAAGATTGAAAGCAAGAAACGAGCGATCAAGTTAGTTAATTTTTTCCCTCTCTGTTTGTCTGTTTTCTCTCTCTTGGTCTGACCCTCCCTATCTCTGTTTCTCTGTCTATCAATCTTTGTCCGTCTCTGTCTCTCCCTCTGTAAGTCTGTCTGTCTGTCTGCCTATCTCTTTCTCTCTCTTCTAGCTATATACCTACCAGAAGAGCTCTGACGATCTTCCTTGCGCCTCTTGGAAATCTCTCTCAGCTTCACAGATGTCGTCCAATCTTTTGGCAGCGAGTCCCAAGGGAAGTCGTACTTTCTGGCCTGTGCTCGAGGCAGCGTGTGGTTGCTGTCAAAGTAATAGTAGGAGCCTGGCCCGACCTGAGACTCTCTAGACACTGTTATGTCTCCAGGTTTGTCAGCTGTGCTTGCAAGATTGCTTGTGGTGGCTGTGTTTTCTGGGAAAAAAGGGAAATTCTAGTGAAACTGATAAAAGGAAAACTTGCAATGAGGCTTATACAAAAAAGTCATGTTGCAAATTAAAATAGAGAAACAGATGAATCATGAACTAATTAACCAGCAAATAGATGGATTTATCAACCAAGCAAATGTTTCAATCATAATAAACCAATGCAAATAGTTTGTGAGCTTCAAACAAGCAATCTCTCTACATGTATCACAATTTGATCAAGAATAATATTGGTTCTCTCTAACGTGTCCAGATTCATTCTTCTTTCTTACAATTTTCTTCATATTTATTAACTTTCCCATAATAAGCTGTATCTGGTTTTTGCCAAATATTTTTTTTTTACCAACGGAGATCTATCTGCTGTCTGAAACAAAAAAAGTTCATATTTTATTTTTTAAATACAGGAAAAAAACAACAACCAAGATTTTTTTTATAAACAACCAAAAAATAGGAAGAGGGGAGAAATAATATTCTACAGAAAAAGCAAGAGTGCACAATATATAAAGAACAACCAGAAAAGACAAGCTAAAGTTAATATAAAGGCAAACCAGCTTACCATTGGCTGAAGATGAAGTAATTCTGCTCATGCTAGATGATCTTTCAGTGGAGTGGTCTCTCTTGGCTCGCCTCCTCCTGTTCCCTTCACCTTTGTTTTGAGTGTCCGTGACAGCGACAGATGGTGATGACGCAGCGATGCGTGTGGGGGATGCACTGTCATCAGGCTCTAGAGCATCAAGATCTAAAGACTTGGGCCTGGGTCTCAGCAGCGTGTTGTTCACCAGGGATCGGAGCTTCTCGCCTAGCAGACTGTGTCGCTTCAGGCTTCCTGTCCTTGACCCTCGTCTGACCAGAGACCTTGCCGTTCGACCTTGGCCCCCGCCGGAGCTTCCCAGACTTGCATTGCTAGAGTACCGACGACTCTCGGCCAGGAGTGCCGAAGTTTGCCGCGGCTCCAGACGTATCTCATCAGCCTCTTCATCTACGCACCGACTGCTCCTATTGCTCTGGTTGCGTTTTGTGTAGAGGGAAAGCCGCGAGAGTGAGGCCAGTGGGGACTTGGAGAAGCGCTTGGACCGCCGAGTTGAGCTAGTGTTGCCTTCGTCTAGTGCCGCTGCCATCGGTTGCACACAGCGCGGCAAAGAACGGGACCTGCGACAGGGTAGGAACTTGAGTAATCTCCCCTCCCTCTGCTCAGCATATGCAATTTCTTCTCGCTCCTCACGGGCGGCGTCGATGTCTAGCAAGTACTGCTGCATTATCCTGTCACGTGCGTCAAGGTCAACAGGGTCAAGGTCGTCCAAGCTGTACTTCCGGTGGGAGCTGCGGTCGATTCGTCGCTCTTGCTCGAACTGCTCTATCTCCTGAAAACCAGCAGGTAGTTAACGTTAAAAAGGAGTAAACGATAGAAAAAAAAATAAGTCATAAATCACAATTATCTGTACCAGCACAAGAAAGTGAGAGACAACATGAGGAAACCAAAAAAAAAATGATGAAAATTAAAAAGAATCTCCGTTTCAACTGAAAGAGATATACTGTACCATATTATGTAAAGAACTAGTTCTACGAAGGGATGGATTATGGATGTATTGTATTGGCATCGACAGAAACGTACTGGTAAAGATTACATTAGGATTCGTCTATTTAATTTACAGTCTAATGTACGAGATGATCGAAAGCTAGGTGGACTATAAATGGCACACCCTCATGCACATCGAAAAGTAAGAGATAATTTGAACATAAGGTAAAATTTAAATCATGAGCAACATCAATAACATAAAAGCTGGTCAAAATTACACCACAGTCATCATCATTAATGTTTAGAACAAAAAACAAAAACAAAAACAAAACAAAAAAGCAACCAACAACATACAAATAAAACGGCGCATGCACAAAACACAACCACACATACCTGCATAATGTTGCTAGGGACGCCAGACACAGTCCTGCGTCGCCTCTTCCGGTCCACTGAGCCGCCGATGTCCTGGAGGCCGCGCTGGGACTGTCTGAAGGAGGCCATACGCTCAAAGCCTGCGCCAGAGGTGTCCACACTCACCAACACGGAGGGCTGCGACTTGGACAGAGCGCCCCCTAGCTTGGCGTCCTGCGCCCCGCCCCCCTGACTGCCCGCCAGAGCCTGCGCCTCGTCCAGCACGGCCTGCTCGATGCTGTGAATGGTCTTGGGCCGCGGCCGCACCTTGCGCGGTTTGGAGCGGCGCTGGAGCGCAAGGGCGGGGAAACTCTGAGGGAATAGTTATGTAAAAACTTTGTATGATTTTTACGTTCATAATGGTCGTAGGTACCACGTCGCAGTCGTAAGCTTACAACTCGTCGTAATCCTATTTCCATATCTTAAGATGAGTCGAAAGCTTTCTATAACGTTGAACTTAAGATCCGTTGTTTTTGCACTGGCTTAGCTATGATATATATTCTCACTAGAACGGAATAATGGTTTAGTTATGAGTAAAACCGTATATCAAAACTCCAATTATGCCTATGAATTTAAAATAGTATCTGTTGTTGCACCTGTCCAACTATGATTTTTGTTTGATAATGTTTATGTTAAAACTCTACAAGCATCTCTTTCATGTTACGAAGAAAAAATTATTTCCCATTTCTCAGATGAAGTCTGACGGTAAAAAACAAGAGCTTATTATAACTCACTCATGACTCAAGCCATAACTTTTTTTATATACATATAGAGATAAAGCTGCCAACTAAATATGGCTGACCATGTATGAACATCTTTCGCCTCCTTAGCCTAAATGAATTAAACAGTGCAACCCTGTGGGCTTTGACCTGTAAACAAAACTAATACAACGAGAGCGGCACGCACCTTTCCTGGGAGAGTTTCTTCTCCGGTGACATCCAGGGGTGTGAGGACGTCCTTCAGGGCGATGGGCCACAGCTTGAAGAGGAAGGGTCCGCTCTGGCCGTCCTTTCTGTAGAGGTCCGTGCCTCTGAGGGCGTGCACGGGCGTGGTCTCACACAGCGAGTAGTTGAACTGGACGCAGTGCGGCCGCCGCTCCGGCGTGAAGTGGTCGCAGTCGAACCCGTGCTTGGCCACATGGTGCTCCTCGGTGGCCGCGAACTTCTCGAGGGTGCCCACAGCTGAAACAAGATGGACAGGTTTATTATTTTGTAATAAATAGACAGACATGTTAGAAACCGTCTGCAAAAATCGAAAGCGTTTCCTGTCGCCGTATAGAACTTTTGTTAAGACCTAGGAGACGTTCAACTGGGAGAGAAACAGAGAGAGAGAGAGAGAGAGAGAGAGAGAGAGACAGAGAGAGAGAGAGAGAGAGAGAGAGAGAGAGAGAGAGAGAGAGAGAGAGAGAGAGAGACAGAGAAACAGAGAGAGAGAGAGAGAGAGAGAGAGAGACAGAGAGAGATTTAGCTTTCCCCGAACAAAGCTATCATTTAATGCTATGGACTGAAACTCGGGAAATATTGGGGCCAGGAAACTACTTAAAGATTGTGTTCACTTCCATATAAGTGCTTATATGCCGCCGATCATTTAAAGATACCTGTTATATGGAGAACATTCAGACAAACAGAATTGAAGAATCCATATGAACCCCCTTAAAGAGACTTAATGCGTTGCAAGTTTGGTTTGGAAACATCAAATCAAACCAGTCGATTATGCACGATTTTTGAACCATGGATCCTCTTTTTCTACCCGTTTAAGCTATCCGCTAACATACGAAAACAACAACAGCAGCAACAACAACAACAACAACAACCACAACAACAACAACAACAACAACAACAGCGTAAACAACAAAAACGAATCAAGCATTTTATGCTGTAAGCTGTCTGCTCTTGGGAAAATGTGAATCTTCCCATTTTAGTTTTTTTTTTCTTGTCAAAGTTACTTCCGTGTTAAAGTACCGTATATTACAATTTTTTAGGTTAGGGTTGTATTTCTATCGGACTCCTGTTGGCATGGACGTTAATTGCTTAACAGCGAACTGACAGGTTTAATTAATGTACAGTTCACAATAAACATAAAATTTCACACTTGGCTTGCTGAGGCGTTCAAATTCAACATTTCACAGCTTGAAGTGTCAAAGAGTGAATAATTGCTGTTGAGCTTAGTCGCTTCATTGGCTGTAGGCCCGAGCTGTAAAAACCAGATTTTAAAAGACAGTCTTTTGCCGAAATTACACGAACTACTTGGTTTATATGTATGTTGTTGTTTTTTCCTGTCTTTCTCTCCCTCACAATCAGGGATGCGCGGTAGTCCTGGGGTAGAACGTCGGCTTCCGACGCAAAAGGTCCGTGGTTCGAGCACCGGCGATTTGACCCCCTCCTGATTAGATCGGTGTCAGTTTAATACGATCGAAGTCAATGTAATCGCGCCCAGTCTTGTGTGTGGTAGCACATAAAATTGTCAGACGTCAGTCTTGGGATCCGTCCAAAATTTAGCTTATAGTTATATAGTGCTGGTGTTGGACGATAAACCAACTCAACTACAACTCAACTTCCTCACAATCATCTTCTGACTGCTTCAACTCCCAATTTTCTCTCTGTCTGCGTCTATGTCTGTTTGTCTCACTCTGTCCCTCTTCCGTTCACCCAAATGACAGCCGGGTATTACTATACATATATTAACCTTATGGCTTAAATAGAAATAGAGAACATGCACATGCCGGGACAATGCCAGGGTTTGTTAAGTTGGCTGAGGAACTGCACAAGGATAATTATAGACGAAGAAATATCAGTGACACTGATATTGCCGAACTCATAATATATATAACAAAAAGATGAATATTTTATTTTCTTCCAATAGTAGAAGTATCTTACCAGTTCAAGAACTGGTGTTCAATAAAAAAATAAATCAAAATAAATTGGATCGATCCACAAGCTATAACTGCTTTGCAAAGTTAGACACTTTGAAAGCTCCTATCTAAGAATATCATCTCTTCGAATACGCAGACACACTTAACGAAGACTCTTTTTTTTTTTTTTGGAGAGCCAAACATTTATGCTGTCACACAACTGTCTGTATTGTTATCTGGATAAGCCCAAGAGAATGTATTTTGCTAATGTCTAGATAATAGAGATCTAAACCGATCGTTGTGCAGCTAGGTCAGAGTAATCATAAAAAAGCGCGCTCGAGAAATGCTTTAAGGTCATGTCGCCATGAGCTGTGTCAATCTGCTTGCTTGTTTGTTTTTTTGCTGTTTTTTTGTGTGTGTTAATTAACCTGACTTGCGTAGTGTTATTTATGTTTTTTTAATCGTCCTCCCAATCTTTTATGAAAATCATCGAATAACTTAGCCATTGAATAAAATTGCAAATGTAAAAGACTCAAAAGTCTTCTAGATCCAATAATGTTAGCACATACTAGGATGTTAATTCATGTACTTCTTTGACCCTCGAATTTTTGTTTGTTTATTATTTTTGGTGCTTCTTTTTTGTTTTTGTTTTTTCACAAACACTGAGACAGAGTGTACTTTTGAGCGGCAAGAAAAACCAATGGAGCGTGCGGCAATACTGATACAATCACCATAATGTGACACAAACACAAGACCAAGCGGCTCGGCTGTAGGCGTACTTTTAAGCCGCCGCCTACAACAAGCGGATTTGTGCAGCCACTGTTACTTAACAAGGCTTCGTGGGCAATTCTGTGGGTACGTGGTCTTGTCCCCCATGTCTAGGGCAAGAGGATCAGTCCCCTCTGAAGCTGACGGTCCAAACAAAACACGATAATCAGTATGGAGAAGCTAGAAGTTTCTGTATTGGTGGGTGGGTAGGCAGAACTTGTGCTGCCCGTCGCGAGATCAATCTGATCCTAGTGCTGTTTAAGAAACAAAAATAAATGTCGGACTAAGTCGATCTATTTCCTTTATCAATTTCAAGCAAAGACTGAACATGCTCTGAACCCATGAAAACTTGGGTGAAGAGAAAATTATAAAATTCCCGGGCTTACAGCATTCACTATGATGAGAGTCACAATACCAACATCGCCGGACAAAAGTCATTAGCCTACACCTACAAATGACTAAGAAAGTCTCTCGTACTCCTCGTCTTCAAAGTCAATGGCCAAAATTTGTAAAAGCTATTATTGCCTACGAAATACTCTAGTCAATTATTGCCTGTGATCTAGACTTACTTCTAGATTCTAGTGGTAAGCTTTGTCTATATTGCTGCGCTAGAATATCCTGCTTTTACCTCGAATGGCACTAAACATACATAGACCCTTTTTGGGGATCAGGATCAACACACAAAGGCTCGTTCTCGGCTCCACGGTGCAGCTTAACAGGGCATTATACACATACATTAGTCTACGGCGGTCCTTAGGCAGAGTAAATATTATTTCTTCCCCCTTACAGAAAGTCGTTTTCGATGTAGTGGTGTATAGCCCCATGATCAGAGCAAGTCCGATTGCATGTTTGAGCCAATAGACTGGCCATGTATAATTATGTTAAAATGTTGTTTTGGTGAAGCCGGTTCAGTAAATTCCGCAAGCAGTTCAATAAAGTAGGAAGTTGCCATCTATTAATGACAATAAAAAGCCGCAAAACAAAACAACCTTATTAACAACAACAAAACACATTTAAAAACATGTGAAAAAATATGAAGTTGCGTAGGGAAGATGTTTTTCAAGACTGGCGAAATCAAAGTTCGCTGGATCCAAAATAATGGATCTAAAATGTGATTTTTTCAAGAGTTGTAGTCTATCTACTTTTTCTACGATATTTGCAATAAAGATAAAGTATGGCGATATCAGCAATCAATTTAATATCAAATTGAATGCACGAGAAAAAAAAGCAGAACATAGAATATCTCATCTTAAATTGCCTGCATCTTTGAATCCAAGGTTGCCGCTGCGTCGAGATGTAATCATATCTTTATTATGTATACACCATACTATTTTGTAACATACGAAAACAAAATAACCCCAATTAAAATGGATTTGAAAGGTTCTAAAATATGGTGAAGAAAGTATGTACCGGTATGCAACGAAACAAAGTTCTTTTCACAATGTAGAAACATTCTACAGAGATATTCATACATCACGTAATGCGTATACATGATATTCTGAAATCTAATTTGGAAAAGCCTGAGGCAGATTAAATATAAAAAGATACTTGGACTAGTTTTGTCCGCTTTAAACTGAATCATTATCGAAAAGGCAACCTGTGTCATTGCACATGAACCTCGATGAAAAGGTGAATCACTGCTCTATTAAAGCTGCAATAAAGTCATTCAATTTTAGCAACCTTTAACTATTCTGAACGCATAAAGCAAAGTGGTTGAACGAAGATAATTCCTTAATCTCCCACTCTTTTTGTCTAACTCTGTCGCGTTAACCATTCAAAAGGCACAATTTGATTGAAAGACATTTAAATCGGTTCTAATGCTTAACAAAAAGGTGGCTTAACATGTGTTTAGTTCCAACGAAATAAATGTTATAATTAGTTAATTTATGCGATAGAAAAAAAACAAAACAAAATAGACGTGCGGTGCAAACTTTTCCCCCCGTCTCATATAAAATACTACACATTAAAGTGTTTGTACTTTTAATGACACTCTCTTTGTATGCCCCTTCCTCCCCTTCAAGAAAAAACAAAATTAAAAAAAAAAAACAATAAAAGACCCATACGCACACAGGCATACACACTACACAGACACATTTCACAAGTTCTACCTCCCAATATAGCTCAATACAGAAAGATCTCTCAACCAAAGAGACGCCAATTTATTGTCCTGGACTGAAATATGATTAAAGCACACAGCAGCCCGCCGGCGTTCTCTAGGTCTGAATTAAATAAAGTGAAATGAAAACAGACGGGCACTCGGCACTCCATTCAAAACACTTCCCTGTTGAGAAAGGCCTGGGAACGAGTCCTTCTCACCTTTTGTCGGGTCCTCTGCTCCCTAGAGGTAAATATTTCAAACTTTAGCACCATCCGTACCAACATTTTTCAAAATCACATTCTTCTTTTTTTTATAACTATATCCAGAAAAACAGTGAACCATTAATTTTTAAGCGCAAGGTCACACTTTATTTTTTGAGGATAGTACATTGTTGTTATACTGGTGATTCTCAACTGATTTTTTTTTTCTTAACAGTTAAAAAAAAAACCTTTTTATCGTTCATTCCACCCTATCCGCTCTCTCTCTCTCTCTCTCTCTCTCTCTCTCTCTCTCTCTCTCTCTCTCTCTCTCTCTCTCTCTCTCTCTCTCTCTCTCTCTCTCTCACACACACACACACACAATCTCTCTCTCTCTATCTTGATGTTTTGTATGTCTCTCCTATCTTTCTTTCTATATCTCTCTCTTCATCTCGATTCCTTTGACGTTTTTCTTTATGTACACATTGTTCGTCCAATTAAATTCAAGTCAACAATATCGAATGTTTACTAAACTCCCTTTTTCTATTTTCCTTAGTTAACAAATTAGTGACAGTATTTTCTTCGAAGAAATGTTAAGAAAGAAAATGCCTAAGCAAACATATTACCACAGCATTTTTTTTTAAGAAAAAGAAAAACCCTCCCAATGTTTCAAACAAATCCTCATTGTCTTTCTCCATAAAGGAAAACTTGGTCAAAGTCTGTGTGGAGTTTGACCAAGGTCCACACCATTGTCCAGTGAGGCCTGACCTCTAGAGATGGAGCGCCACGCCCCGAGGCTCAGGTGCTCCTCACAGGCCCACTACACCGGAACCGTTAGGCAAATATGGACAGGCCTGGCAAAACACAAGCCCCGGACTAGTTTATTCACAGCGGTGGCTGAAATGTGGTCAATGCATTAATTCCATTGTTCTCCACTGCAACCATTAGTCCACATTTTTCGACCTCGATTTTTCAACAACTTCTGGTCTATTTTCTGAGCAAGTAAAATGTTATTGCTGTAGGTCCCTTGCCATAAAGCTCTAAAAATCGTAAGCAGTCTCGTCTCTTTTCGCTTTCCTCTCTCGTCAATTTTTTTGCGCGGCCATAACTATAAATTCATTCTTTCTATTTCCTCTCCATGGCCTCTATCCATTTCTATTTT
>RQTK01000023.1:55555-113455 GCA_003991915.1 Elysia chlorotica | reverse complement strand
AAAGGCAAAGAGAGAGAGATAGATAGATAGAGAGAGAGAGAGAGAGAGAGAGAGAGAGAGAGAGAGAGAGAGATATTGCTAGTCACAGAGAAGCATAGCAAAGTTTAAGATTTTTTTCCTGTTATCCTTATGTCCTCGCGTGTTTGCCTTCTCCCTTTGGCATTGTGATCCTATTAAGTTCATTTGCACGAGAATTCACGTATCAATCAGATAGAGTGTGAGCTTAGTCGTGTCAAAATACCAGGGTTTTTTCTTCTTTTCTTGGCATAACTGCATGAATGGGTCTAGTGATCTTATCAGATCAATGCCAGACTACAAAAGATTGTTCGATAATACAAATCAGCGACAAAGAGAGGGAAAAAAAAGAAACACAGTTATGACAAACATGGTTAAAAGCGATCTCGTGGTTTGCTCTATTTCTGTCATTGTTTTATCAATTTAGCAGCGCCTTAACTGAGGCGGAGCAGGGGAAAGCGGATAGCTCAACCGGTAGCGCGTTTGACTGGCGAGCATGAGGTCTGGGACATAAAACACTTTTTAAAGAAGTCTCTTACATAGCATCTACCAAGACAGTCTTCTCTTGAGATGCTTTTCCTTAAACAGCAAAGCAAGTCAGCATCACTAAGTAGTTCTGTGCCGAAAGTGTTAATTACATGTAATAGGTACCCCCCAAACTTTCTAACTCCCCACAACAACACTATGTTTGCAATTTTTTTCCTCTGACATCAGCATTGACACAAATTCAATGGCGAAGCTGGATGAATGCATATTTAGTTTTGGTGCTCATGAAGGCAGTCAAAATTTATTAATGTATGAATGAGTGTACTTTGACAGACGTCTTCTTATTGAGGCGTGTGGCCCGTTGTGTGTCATCCTATCACATTCATGTTGTCAGGGTCGATGTAGTCTGCACGGCATAAGTCTCTCTCTCTCTCTCTCTCTCTCTCTCTCTCTCTCTCTCTCTCTCTCTCTCTCTCTCTCTCTCTCTCTCTCATCTCTCCCCCTCTCTTATCTCTCCCCTCTCTCTGGCTGTCTGTCTGTCCCTCGCTGTATCTGTCAGCCAGTCTATCTGGTGAAATTACGATGAAAGTTATTTTTATTATATAACCACACCGCTGATGACAACATGATTACAATTTCCCCCCTCCCCACACCATTTTTATCAATACGAAAAACACGGTGTAGGACAGCTGTAACGAATATAAGCAAAGAATGTTGTAAATAATCGTGTAATACTATAATGATGAAAAATACATTGAAACTTCTTCAATTTAGACAATGTTAAGGTGGGCGTCAGGATTGGTTTCTTCATAAAACAACTCACAAACCAATATAACTCTTCACTTTCAATGTGTTGTTTTGTTCCCCAAATATCAACATAAGTGCGTCATGTGAATGCTTTCTTTTAGCAGCTCTCAAGACCATGATAGTTTTCTTTTCGGTGCAAATATATTCAATAAAAATATTTCAAAAAGGCAACCGCAATTAAAATCAATCTGGCTGTGTGACTCTTCACTTTCAATGTGCTGTTTTGTTCCCCAAATATATTGCCTTCTAAAACTTTGCACAATGCACCTGCCTCAGATCACACAGTCATTGTGTCTGTTATTCTGCTTCCCATAATGATATATAACCTTAGCCAGGATTTTTTTTTTTAAGAAAATCGATTTTGAAAATACAAGTTATCATACAGCTCTTTCTAAGAACTGACACGAGAGAGCACACCCGTCAAGGTAAACGTAAAGTTATTCAAAATGTTAAGCTCTTTGATGAGGTAGCTAACCCGCCCGCATTGAAGCCTATCTGTTTATAATTAGACCAGCTGCGCTTGTTGTGAGAATACAAGAGTGATCTAAACGTGTTCGATTACCCTGTTATGGAAATCCTATCGCGTCTAGATTGTCAGTTTCCAGTGGTTTCTCCCATTCACTCCATGGCTGCAATACAGAGTCAATCACCGTGAGCCGGCATCCACACCGTGTCTCCGGAAGTTAATTACGTTACTTAAAACAGCTTGCTCGTCCATAACACCGGTACAGTGTTCAGGCGACAAGACCAGAGGCCGACATAGGCGTAGGAGAAGAGAAAGCTCGAACATATGCTTCACTCTCAGTAATGTGGTGCATTATCAGGAAGTTAATTACATTGCAACAGCCGGCTTTGTCACCACGGACGTTATACCGCAAGCCACGTGACATAGGAACATTCGGCCTACCCGCGAAACCCCGCTTGCGGAAGTGAATTGCGTGAAACGGTTTACCTGGGCGACCAGTGACCACAAGGCGATATCGATACATCCTGTGTCTGACCGCCGCCTGACCGCTAGCTGGGGTGCCACAGCTCATCAATGATTCACGACCCGGTGTGTGAGCTCATACAGGCGTAACACGACAGAGCACGCAGCGTGAGCTTACAATTTGTTCTGTGGACACGGACCTCAGCGGTGGACACTATCACTATATCTGGTCGTGACCATGTGTGCACAATTAGCGGTCACGGTAATAAAAGGCCCAGTTCTGGTCGCGAGGAATCTCGCAGGCTATCGTCACTATTAGTAGTTTTACTGAGCCAGGCGTTACACAAAGACAGAAGAAATGAAGAATGAGGAGGAACATAAAATCGGAAATGCCAGTTATTCCTGTGGACTAACCAGAACAAAAAACAGGTTCGAATCTCAACTGGTGTCCCCGTCTCAGTATTGAATTATTCAGGAAACGTTGTAAAAATAACTGAAATTAAATATTCACACAAAGACACCCATATTAACTTATAGGAATAAAAAGATTCAAGAAGATAAATTCAAGTACCTGTATAGCTGTTGTATTGTTTCTATAATTGCAGTTTCAAAGAGGCGGGGTGTAGAATGAGTGAATGTCATGAAGACAAAGAGTTTGCGAGACGGGAGGATTAGAGTGATGGAGTGAGAGGGGCGTCATGTGGAGAGACCATCTGCCTTCAGGCACACAAAAAAAAAAACCTCTTCCAACCTTAGTTACAGTAAGCACGGGCCTGTCTAATTATCACATACACAAAGCAGTGGAAAAAAAAGAAAAGACATTTGGGTTACAAGGGCCGCATATCAGTTCACGTATTCGAAGTCTTTCATGACAGTGTCGAATCTAGGGTTAGACCTACTCGGTATAAAGGGCTATGCTAAAGGAAGAAGGCTTAGAGGTTAGACATGAAAATATGGAATAGCATTATCAATACATATACATGTATACTGCTATGATTCGAGATAAATAATGTGATCCCATTAATGAATCTTAACAAAACACTTCGCATAGTGCGCATAGTGAACGAACAGTAATTGCAACACATTCAAGGATTTACTTTTTTGTTTGTGTCGATTGGTTAAAAATGTTTTAAATATACTACGTAGTAATTTATAATTATTCATATAGAAATACTACAGGCTATACAGCGCAACATAAACGCCCGCGCTCTTTCTCACTTCTCCCAAAGTCTTACAAAAGAGAGAGGATCACTGATCAGAGCGTTCTCTTTCAAAACTTCCAGCAAACTTTGACACAGGCGTCACGACTCTTGATCACATAGGGTAAAATAATAACCCAGTTAATTGATTGGCGTGTCATGTTCAAGCTGTTTTGAAATAGGTCACGTCAATTGGAAACTCGATATGACAGTTCAATCGACGAAGCACACAAAACAAAGTTTGAATATTTGTGACAGCTTTAGATTTCTATTCGGTAAACTAAAGGACTAGCTAGGAACAATGACGCGTGTACGTGTGTATGGGTTTGTAAATGTTTAGAAAGAGATCATGTATCGTGTATACCTGTGTATTAGAGGCACAAATCACTAGAACAACCTTTTTAAAATCTGGGGGTGGAGGTAGCGGAGGAGGGGAGATAAAAATAAACACATAATGAATGCAGGGAACAGTGCCCTTATTGAGAGAATAAAATGATAAGGGTGTGAATGGTAGAGATAGGTATGAGTTAGAGAGAAATATAGAGAGACAGAGACACATGTAAGACAGGGAAAAATAATAGAGAGAGAGAAACACAGAAATAGAGATACATTCAGGCGGAAACAATGAACAAAACATTGGTACAACAGCAGAATGATCTTCATGTATTCAGCAAGATGAACAAAAAAATTTCAACATTTAACGTCAACAGAAATCAGACATAAGACAACGTCACGGTACGCTTGAAACTCGTCTTAAAGATATGTAATTCCCATCCTGAAGACGAGCTGTAATCTCCCGCAACGTTGTACTTACGATCCAATATCTCTGCAAACATAACACTTTCTGAAGAAGAAAAAAATCCAGCGAGTAATAGATAAAAAGTTCAACTTATGATAATTTTTAAAAATAGGGAATTTGCCAGAATAACGTGTATATTACAGAATACTACAGATCGTCAACCAAGCCCGAGACAACTTAGAGCTTGACTGAGCGAGGATGAGGGGGAGGTTAGACAAGTTTAGACTGATTACATCGGTAGCATGGCTGGCTGACGGATCGCCCTGTAATCCATTACATCCGAGACACAGTAGGAGGTGGACGGGACACGCGACTCTGGGCAAAGGAGGAAAAAGTGTTCTCTCTACCGTTTTCTGTCTCTTTATCTCTCTCTCTCTCTATCTCTCCATACAACTATATATCTATGTACCTATTTGTCTATCCATCTATCTATCTATCTATCTAGGAAATTTTTTCCCCACTGCACCCACAGAAAACGTTTCCTGTTGTGAAACAGAGAGAACAAGTCGCCTGAAGAGAGCAGCAGCTCGAAACTCTAGAGTCGCGACAGGTAATTAATTGTATTATTATATCTATCTATCTATCTATCTATCTATCTATCTATCTATCTATCTATCTATCTATCTATCTATATTATACTTATATCTTTCACATTTCATATACCGATACATTTTCTTCAAATCTTGACATTCATTTTGCAACACAGATTCACACCTATACACAAAAATCTGCTTCAAGTTAATTTTATTTTTGTTAAAGCTCATCTTTAAAAACCACTTTTACTTTTCTTGGCCCTTTATATCTGGAGATTGAGATATGGCAACTAAGATACAAGGCTGTCCAACGATAACTAACTGAGCTGAGCTTGTTGAGTTGGCTGCTTCAAGTCCAACTTCAGCACAATATAATATGCTATTATTGTGGACGGACCCCACCTCACCCCCTAAATGTACTGAGGTAACAACGCTTGCAATGCCAATGGAAATTGTTTAACTGCCAGTGATTTATCGGAACGATAAAGAAATGACACCTTTTGTTGGAAGTGTCTATGCATGCGACTCACGCGCTCAGACTCTGACCGGTAACGATTGCTCACCGACAGGTGCGTCCTTCGTCTCTTTGCGGTGACTTGCCCCCGTGGAGAAGCTGCGGGGGTTTATTGCAAGCTGCCATGTCAGGTGTGTTGCTGAGAGTTATTGCTTGCAACATTCTTTAAGACAATCATTTTAAAAGGTGGATTAAAATAAGATCTCTATTCAGTATGTTGTCTTGTTTTTAAGAAATTGAAGTGCAGATAAGTTATTTGTTAAACATAATTATTCCACTTAAATGCATCATTATAATTATATTCGGTTCGTGTGCTTGAGTACGCCATTGCTTTTCAAATTCATGTTTAGGCGATAGTTTATCTAAAGTATGAGGAGTAAATCGTCTCCATCGTCTAACGATAGCGATTCTGTACCAACGCATTGATAGTTCTAATCCCAATAAGTGTACAATCTCCCGATCAATTTCACGTAAAGACTTTTAAATCTCACCACTGCTAAAAACAGACTAAAACTCTCCCTAAAGCATTACAATTTTACGCAAAAAATATGTTGCTATTACAGAAGGAAAAGAGAATCATGCTTGCCAAAGTTTACTACATGTTTTTCATATTTCTTTATTGGAATTTAATTGAAAGTCAGCTTTATTTGTAGAACTAAAACAGATCATAAGAATTCCTCAAGCTAGTGCGGCTGATAGGGATGGAGATGGAGACCGGTTGATAACACCTATTAGATCCCCCACTGGTCCCGTATCATTCGGCTCCTGGTCTGGACAAACAAGGCGGTGATAGGGGAAACACGACTTGTGTTGACATAACCGATAACCAAACTACAGAGAGACTGCATGTCATAGGACCAGAAAGTGATCTGCATAGACGGATTTAAATCATTATCATGCAAAAACTGTTTCTAATAATCGCCATGACAAAATTTGTTCCCTCTTACTTATTTGAGTTAAATAACTAATTTGTTGTTGTTGTTGTTGTTGTTGTTGTTGTTGTTGTTGTTGTTGTTGTTGTTGTTGTTGTTGTTGTTGTTGTTGTTGTTGTTGTTGTATTATTACATGTATTATTAAAAGTCTTGTTATAAGTATATGTAAATTTTAAACATGGTATCTATTATAGCTAAATACACTGATTGGGAAATAGAATGATGCAAAGGAAGGTAGAAAATGGATGGATACATAGAAAAAAATAATAGATATGACTTCAAATCTTTACAAAACTATCATTGAATTTTAAACGGAGAGAGCACTTCCATCTCTTGGCTTTCCATTAGACAGATTCTAAACAGCAACGGTTCTTTTGCTATTCCCGCAGGCTACAGGTATATTTTTCGAAATTTATCGGCAACAATACCAGTGTTTCCATCCCCAAACAATACCGTCATTTCTATCAACAAACTGTTTTACGTTTTAATAACCATTGATTACACCCACTTGCCTACCATCCACCGAACAACAGTGACTGGACATGATAGTGCAAGGGTTCAATTTCCAAAGCTCCCGAGACGCCAGCTGCTGTCCACTGTTTAACTTTCACTGAACTCAGGATGAACCCCAACTTCTCACTGGACCACAAAGATGTATAACAACAATGGACACTTCATTTTTCTTTTCTGAATATTTTCCGTGTTCTCCAACGGCACAGTTTATTTCAAGAACGTCCGGCCTAGCGAAGGGAAACATGTGCATTTTCTTTGTTGGTGCACTTTAAGGTGTGTGTGTGTCTCTGTGTGTACATGCGATATTGAAGTCTTGGTCGAATGCTATTAAAGACACCATGTTTTTTTTTATAGCCTGCGCAGCATAGAAAATTGTGATATAGATAATTTATGTATGTTCAATTTATATATTGGTTATGAGCCTTTCTCTTTTAATATTATTCGTACTTGCAGATTTCAATTTCGATTATGAAATGTTAAACGTGATTACTTTCTGATTTAAGATCTTATCGGGCGCATAAATAATTACGATAGCTTATCATAATTCATTTTGTAATTGATATTCCCCATCTTTATCGTATCACCGCCCATTTTCCACACCTTTCTTTCTCTCATTCTCTATCTCTGTGTCTCTCTCCCTCTACCTGTCTTTCTTCCCTATTTACGTCTGCCTCTCCCTCTTTCTATCTCTGCCTCTCAACCTATGCACCCATCACGTTATAGCTTCTCTGGTAAACCTTTTTTTATTGTCTAGACGCGTCTCTTGAGTCCACATAAAATTATTTTATTTCTTTCCGCTGATTTAACTACCTGTCTTCATTTCCCACCACTACGCTCATACAAATTCTTGATGGCCCTCCAACCAAACAATACTTGTCAACATCTCACACACTCCGTTTTGGGTCCGTTATTTCATCTTCCCACAGCTTAACTACCTGCTCCCCAATGCACGTACGCGCGCATAGAAACCAACACAATCGGTGCCTGGCTGTGGAACAACTGGCCACGATCGTACTGGACCCCAGAGACGGACCTGCTCTGGTCTCCTATGGGGAAACGACGACCGCCTTCTTCCACCGAGAACAATGAGCATCATATACAATCCAGACCTGCCCACACCACTTTCCATTAGTCCTGGTCATCAGCCGGGCTTAGTAATGGCGGCTGTTGGGCGTTTTCTGGCGTCTCGCACGTGCACACTTTCAATATTTTAAATTATTTTTTGTACTCCCATTCCTTAGGGCTGATATTGTGAGGTGTCAAGTTGGGATATTATTGTTGATCCATCGCACTATACGCGGGCAGGTTCTAGATATAAATCCAAGTCCATGATCCATCTGAGATTCTCAACCTCACATTTTTACAAAGTCGCAGCGAGTTCACTATTCCGTAAAATTAACTTCAGACTTTAAGTCAGTCTCAATTATTGGTTTTCCAGGGAGAATGGTCATTACAGAGGACAAATATTCCATTATATAGCGTGTACAGAACTCGGGGGAGGTCAACAATTTATAACACCCATAATTATGTCTAGCTTATGGGACATTTAAATCTTAAATTATTTTCAACGAAGATCAAAGAGATTTTCTAATTGGAAAATGATACGGAGGTGGTATATTCCGATAAGTCAATCAGGTGTCAACGGATTATGTGAATGTCAGGTGTAAAAGGATTACGTTAAAATACCAGTCAAATTCCCACGGGAAGCTGAACAAGTTAATTCCCTAGGAGACATGCGTAAGACCAGATGGATGATCAAATAGGTATAAAGTCACACATTGCTCAGGTGTCTGAGCTACATGGTTGTACTTATTGCCGCTCTCGGCTGAGGAAGGCGGTCCGGTTTTCACTGAGGCCACTAACTTGTTATGGCTCTACTCGTGTGGAAAACTTACATCAAGCTTTACATAACATCCATGTTTATGAATCATAAAAGAGCTAATTATAAAAGTTCAAAGGAGAAAAAATCTTTAAGCGACATGGCAGCAAAATGATGGAAACAGCTAAATATAGCCCATGAACATCTAGCTAACTAGAACATGTTGGTGTTTTATGTTGATATTTATTACTGGTTGTTTAACGTGGTTCATAAAAAATCTGAATTTTTTATGCATTTATTTTGGGGAGGGAAGAGACAAGGAATACAAGTTTTCGTGATGATCCTGTCTTCTTTTAAAAAAAAAGTAAAAGTACGATCTCTGGATGAAATGCCAACCGTTTTAAAAACGACTGAACAACAATCTGATCGAAACAACAACAAATAATACTATGCGTCAAATGTATCGTACTCCACTAAAAGTACTTTTAATCATCGTTATTAACTAAATAGTGCAGCTGATCGCGGTACCAACTAATTTACATTTTTTTTAATCTATTTTCATCAGACCTTCCTCAGTTTAAATTTTACACTTCGATTTCTATCGCAAAGCAATGCTGATAAGAGTATGTTTAAATTCAATCATTTTACAGGTTTCGTTTACACCCAGTTGTTGATCAAGCAGAACATATTAGATGTGATTTAGCAACAGCATCAGAGAATAAAAGTACATAGTGGGAGTGTGCACTCTTGTTGGTGTAATCATCTACCGACCAAGATACCCGAAGTTCTCTATTTCGTTGAAATTAGCCATGCGGGGAAAAAAGAAAACAGAAACGGTATATACCGAAAACTTTTTGATATCTTGGTTACACAAAATCATGTTCGCAATTCACTGTAAATGAATTTCGGGTGATTGAAGTAAACCTTATACATCAGAGCTTGAAGGACTCAATGGTTTAAGTAAAGACCCAAAATGTTTCTTATTTTCAGTTGACTGATTTAACTTTATCCCAGATCATTTCGCCAAACGCACAAATTAAAATGCAAAGAAAATGATTTTTCTAAAGCAATAAAAAAAAAAAAACACACACACACAAACAACCGTTTGATTGCAAAATTCTTTTCAACACTTTAGGTGCAAAAGGATATTTTTTCTGCCCTCATTTCCCCTATGATAAAAGTATTCACTTGTTCTTTTTTAATCGGCCGCTCTCCCTCTCAGTTCTCACTCCATCCAGCCTCTTTCTCTCTCACCTTTTTCTCTCTCCTCTCTCCCCTCTCCCCCCCCCCCCCCTCTCCTCTCTCTCTCTCTCTCTCTCTCTCCCTCGGAAGGGGGGGGGGGGTAGCTCAAGTGGTAGAGCGTTGGTCTCCAGATTGGGAGGTCCGCGGTTCGGCAAATCTATTTATCCGATTTCGTCCCCTATAACTGGTTGGGTTGGTGTCAGTATAATGTGACCGGCTGAGAGAGAAGCCATTGTATCACCACCTTGCATCGTGTGTGACAGCACATAAAAGTGTCAGACTTTAGTCTTGAGACCCATCCTCAATATAACCTGTAAAGTGCTGAAGTTGGACGTTAAACCGACTCAACTCCTCCCTCTCTCCAACGTTGGACGATAAACCAATTCAACTCCTCCCTCTCTCCTATAACTGCAGCAGACTGTACCTAATGTGGCGCAGTTGGCCTGTCCTAATTACCACCATTAATCAGAGCGCGGTTAGCGAGCGGTGACAGGGCAAGAAAAGACCCCGGACTAGCAGGACCGACCAATCTCTATTCCCGCAACCGTTGCTGCCATAACTATGGTACCAAAACTGGCTGCTATTAGCTATGAACCTGTGCGCTTATGCTTTATTAAGATCGAAAATTGAGTTAAGAGCAAGCAGAGCGAAGTGACATTTTACATCGTCGAGCCGCCTCGAATTTAATTTCAATAAATAAATGAATGGCATAAAACACAAAAAAGGCAACGCAATCTTGGCACACACACAAAACTTTTTTTTCTAAAGACCTTTTAGATAATCTATCGCCTCTTTCATTCTGTCTCTTCCCGTACCTTAATTAAAGCTCAATTAACGCTTTTGATTTTCTATTTTTATGAATATTTTTTTTCAAAGTTTCATTTGACCGACATATTTAATATCTTTCTAATATGCAAAATTGATTATGCGAAAGATATCAAAAGATTGAGCAAATTAATTTGGTTTAAAAGAAAAAGGTTTACAGGAAGGTATTTAAAAAAAATTTCAAAAACAAACAGTAAGGGGTAGCTTAGACTGAATAGTGTTAAAATACTTGATGGAAAAATGTGGAAAAAGAATTAAAAGGTCCGTAGGATGTTTGAGTTTCGGTACTGTCGTAACATTCGCTACTTTAAATTTTCTTTACCAGGAATTTCAAACATTTCTTTACAATCATAAAGATATCGAAGGCAAGACTTCCTAGGCCTAAGCACCTAATGCCCCGCTGAGGGGAGCGAATGTCCGGCGATCCCCCACTGCGCCGCCTGCACTCGTTATTGGAGTGTCCGTCCAAGCCTGCTTAACCGTCAGAATGCCACCATGGCCGTCAATGACGGAGAGCCGAGCAATGAAACTGACCATAACTGTAACTTTACAGAGCGGCTACCTGCGAGTGGGGGTCAAACTTGCCATCCAGTCTCACGCTTGGAGGAGATGGACAGTTTTAGTGGTCCGACTCGGAGTTTCAGATTTTCATGTCCTACTCAGAGTTTCAGATTTTCATGTCCGACTCAGAGTTTCAGATTTTCATGTCTGACTTGTTTGTACCTGTGAGTACTGATAGAATTGACGTTCGCGTGAGGTGTGGGCTTATTCAGTCTACCACTCGGGGGTATACCAAATATAACTCATAACTATTATTAGCGTGCTAGCTATAAGGCATATCGAGCCTCCCCCAATGTCCCAGTTGGGACTTGATCGTGTTTCCACGCTTTCATTAATGCTTATCGGCCCCCAAGAGTCTCATGGTCTTGCATGCGTCCCTATTGTTCAAGAATTAAATAAATGTCTTTCAATCTAAATCTATAGCCTTTTTGGGGCAAGAACACACACAGTGTAACATTTGCAATTAGAGAGCTAGTAAGAAGCAGAATTCTGTCAATGTCATAGTCACTTAGACGGAAGCATATTTCCGAACATTGCACCCATGTAGCACATTTTTTTTACTTCATTCTGTTCTGGACATTAAACACAGAGAGAAGAATACATGAAAGGAAATCGTGTCACATTTTACGACCTGTGACACATTAAAATACCCGCATGATTCGCAAATCGTGCAAAAATGAAACGATTAAGCCCCTCATAAAGTACTATATTTAAAACTTTTTGGCCAAGCCGTATGGGATATACCAGAGGAACGTAGGAGACGTGAAACCCAGAGAGAGAGAGAGAGAGAGAGAGAGAGAGAGAGAGAGAGAGAGAGAGAGAGAGAAGAGAGAGAGAGAGAGGTAGAGAGAGCAGAGCGTTAGATGACTCCTTGTCCATAGCGTGCAGTGACACAATCACGTATTATTTCTTGCTTCTGGAGGTCCAACAACAAGTAGGCAATATCGCGATGGGTCGCAGGATCATCTGACAAGTGTACGTGTTGTCACATAGTTACATGCTGAGTGGGGATACTAGTTCATAATTGTATCAGCCGCCCACATTACACCAACACCAACCCAACCAATGGGGAACAAGGCGAGGGATTCGAACCCATGGCCTCCTGATAAGAAGTCGACTGGCTTAGAGTCTACTGGTCGTAAGATCACAATAATTTATTATGTTAATGAATTGACATGGGTAGGTTGGGCTAAAACCACATTTACTTTGAATTTATGAACAAGTATGGTTAGACATTACTTTTTGATGATAATCATAATTATAACAAAAACTGGTTATATAAGCTTGGTTCTCTCTCTCCCCTCTCTCTCTCTCTCTCTCTCTCTCTCTCTCTCTCTCTCTCTCTCCATTCTGGGATTTGGGAGGTCTTGACTTGAGTGTCTTATCTGAAGAAAGTGAACCGAGTGGGAGGAGACCCCTGAAAAGAGACTAACCATACAAAGCATGCTCTTTATCAAGACTTAATATGAAACCCTCACAAAGCTGTGTCCAGTATAACAAGAATGGGTTATATTTTGACTTTTTATTGCAAGACGCACGTCTCAGTAAAGAGGGCTAGGCAGCCAATGTATGCGCAACTGTAACTGACACCTATTATGATCCACAGAGAACAAAATCAGGCCAAAGGCAAAGAGCAAAAGTCGACACGAAACTAAATTTTTTGAAAATGATCGATATTACCTCAAGTCAGAAAAACCATGAATTGAGCAGATCGCTAACGTCACCGTATGTACAGAAGAAAAAGTGGGTAACTGAGCAAATAGAACAAAGTGCGATCTTTGGGCCGTTTCAAGTCACATGTGGAGACAGAGGTACCACAAGAGACAAGTTTTCTTTTTTTTTTTTCGTTACGTCAGCCCGGTAACGGCTATGTTGTACCACAAGAGACAGAACAATTACGGCCAAGGCTATCTGGTGACATCTTCACCCTAGACTCCGATCAAATGTTAACATCAGAAAGGGTCAAAGCCGTTACATTTTTCGGAATTGGCAAATAGATCGAAAACATTTTCTCGATTCACAGCGATATATTGTAAGCCTTGTCATTACTGATTATTAGCTAAAATGGTAATACAGTAAAAGTATATGCACCTTGCTCATGAAAAGGGTAAACTCGGGGTGTCTGATATTTTGCTGAACGAGAGGAAAACACCATGGGGGCATGATCACAATCACAATTCAATGTGTGTGCGGATCTGTCAGTTCATGCCAGACGTCTCTGTGCGCTCGTCAAACGGTTGCCAAACCTGGAACCGGCACCTGGTCGATATCCAACGTTTAATAATTTGACGGGGTTTCCCAATATAAACATAATGGTTTATTCAAAAAGCCCCCGGAGACAAGATAAGGTGTGGAGCGACAATAGCTTGGAATAACGAAGAGCTTATCTTGAACTCTTACGTGGGAAATGGAACTAGAACTAGCTCCCTGAAGTGGCAACGTTGTGCATTTTGTTACTCATTTTCCCCCTTCTTTTCTCCGCCCTCTTCCATGTTTTCTTCTAATTTATTTAATGACAAATGATTCATCAGGTTTAAAGAAACGTGGCGAATAGTGAGACACAAATAAGCTGTATCAATATCGTAGGTTTCATGACCTAGACACAACGGGGACAACCGCGTGGATTCAAATTTCAAAGGTAAATAGAAAGAAAGTAGCCCTAGGTCAAAAGATAAAAGAGATAAAATAATGCGGTTATATATGGTTGAGTGGATAATGGGAGATTGTTAGAATGAGAGATAGAAGCAAAGAGATTAAGAGAGAATATTACAGGAGATGCAGTGATGTAAACTATCCCAAACCCCCGCAAGTCTCTGCGAAGAAAAAAAACAAAACATTCTGCAAAATTGTAGAGCTGTCTGTCATGTTTTTTAATGGGAAAAAAACGACAAATTAATTAAAAACAAAGAAGAACACCCACAGACCTCCTAGTTATAGATAACTAGCGACAAACATATACCTGGCCACCATTGAACGATAAAGACTCTCTGAAAACGACCTTGACCGGTGACGTCTCAGTATGAACCGGATCCATCACGCGAGAAGAGACTACTTTTGGAGAAAATGCCGAACAATCCTGGATGTCATAGTCACTGGTATGCGCCCTGGACAAATTTAGATCTATCTAGATAGCAGCGCTGCGTTGCCTTGGGCAGCGATAGCGAATCTGGGCATTTTACAGACGCCTTCAAAGAGTAATGTCCTTCCAATGTGTGTGGACAGTCATGGTCAAATCCCCGTCCCAAGCCCGCTGGTCTGTGATGGTAAGTCCCGGCTCCTGGGCGTTATCTGGACGCATCAAAACTGACACCCACCTGGACCAGGGAGTGTCTCAGACGGAAGTTAAGACCAGACATGTTTAAACAAGTATCAAGGTCTTCCAACAGCGGTAACCAGTACAGGCTAGCCTCACATTTTTCGTTAAGAATCCCAGTTCTTGTAAATGTATTAAAGGGATAATGTGAAATTATCGCCTCCTTGAGGTGAAGAGAGGCTCTGAAAGGTATCAATGGTATCAGTGGAAAGTTAAATGACTCGGGTGTAAGTATTCAGCCCAAGGTTAAATTGTGGTGATATAATATCCGTAGAGCTTTTCCGAGGAGCAATAACTAGGAGTGTCTAGTGCAGTTGTTCAGTGTCATGACAGTGTAACCTAATAAGACAAAAGTCTGTTTGTTTTTGTTTTTGTTTTTTGCTATATAGAGGTAATTACTAACTGAACAATGCTTTGGCGTAGATAGTGTTTTGTAAGCAGACGGCAAGATGTGGCTCAAGATCCTAAGATCGCTGGAGGGAGGTTAGGAAAATGAAAGAGAGAGAGAGAGAGAGAGAGAGAGAGAGAGAGAGAAAGAGAGAGAGAGAGAGAGAGAGAAAGAGAGAGAAGAGAGAGAGAGAGAGAGAGAGAGAGAGAGAGAGAGAGAGAGAGAGAGAGAGAGATCACTAAAGCTGATAGAAAATGGCGGGAGTGGATGGATTTGGGGAGATTTCACAAACTGACACGACGCAGTCAGCGTTACATACTACACTGACCTTCATATTATTGTAATAGATCAAACGTAACCCCGACCATGTCCCCAGGCTGCATTACTCATTGCACAGTCCATCGTCCACCAGACAAGCTTACATCTATCACATTGGGAACACAGGCTTTGCGACTCTCATGACGATCACGGATGACATAATTACGCCCCTAGGCATGGGAGTTTTCTTATCGCCCATTGACTCCGTAAGTAGAGGATAGCAAGTAGATTGGATGCCAGTGCAAAATCCCATTCCTATCGTCTTCGTTTCGCTATGAGAACCTGTTATCACAAGGCCTGTTGTGCGAGACCAGATTGATGTGTGACATGGAAAATAGTGTAGGTGTATGACGCGACGAGGGCCGGCTATCTATTCGATGATCAGGTAAAATAAATGGTTGGGCGATCGTAGTTTGTGTCATCAATCGCAAGAGATCAGTGGTCACCGCTTCACGTCATACGTGTCTGTGCACCAGGAAAGTTGTTTAAATCAAGGTTGGGGATGGTTGTAACATGGCACATCTCGATGAGTTATTGATATATAATGTTCGCAATAGTGAGACAATCATCAGATTCATGTTTTATTATAGCTAATGTTATGGATGTGTGTACGCGTCTGTTTGTTCAAAGTTTAATAGCCTGCAAACTACTCTTTCAAAAAAAATTAATTAAAACAAGTATAAAAAATAAATACTACACCAAAGATTTTAAAGTATGATGCATCGTTTGTAAATGTCTATGCAAATACATGTCTAACTATCAGCGTATACGCATGTGTTTTCCTCTTTAGCCACAAAGGTCTATACTCTAGTCCGCCTTTATAACTCTCATCAGGGATGGGCAAAGTCCGACTGTGATCGATAACCAATCTTACAATATTTATTAGCTAAAAAAACAAATCCATCATTTTAAAGGCAACTATTTGCATTTCGTAGGAATGTTTTCATCATTATCGTTGTGTATATATCAATGTCAAATGGATTATGTGTGTTGCTGTAATAATGTAACGTCTTCCTATCATCCCGTGACACACAGCTCCTAACACATTGTGTAAATCATATGACGCAAGGAAAAAAACAGCAACAAACAAACGTAAACCGAGCCCGACTTTTATCAGTAATTTTAAAAAATCGGTTTGATAACAAAGATAAAGAAAACCATTAGCATCTTTGCTCGAGTTGATAGACTGCTGCTACAACGTTCACATCGGCTTCAATGACGCCAAAACTTAAAAAAAAAATTATTTACAAATTAATAAAGTAATAATAATAATAACAATAAGGACAACAACAACAACAACAATAATAATAATAATAATAATAATAATAATAATAATAATAATAATAATAATAATAATAATAATAATAATAATAATAATAATAGTAGTAATATTATTATACTTTATTAAAAAAAATAATACATGTTTGAAAACTATAATCATGCAGATGTAGTTTTTGAAAAGATTTCATTTTATAGATTCCTTAAACGTGTTCTTAAAAATTAAATGTGGTCTAAGTATGCCTGTGCGTGTCATTCATTTTAGATTTGAACTACTCATTGGTGCAACGCAGTAAATTTAGATCTACATGCATTACGAGAGCCAAGATAAGGACCGAGGGCATGGTGGCAGATAAGCCAATTCATTGCACGAAGAGGGAGAGATAGAGAGAGGGAGAGAGAGAGAGAGAGAGAGAGAGAGAGAGAGTAAACATCCTGATTTTAAGTTTAGTAATTTGTTAAGCGATGACAGCACGGCAATTTATTATCTTCGGGCAATGTGGGAAAAGTCTACAAGCAAAATAGTTCTTCAATAACCCTGTTAGTGAGATTGAGCGGCATCATATTAAATTACAGCAATTGAGAGTCCGTATTCACAGCAACTGCCTATTGAAGTGTTTAAATTGATATCATGGTTTATATCCCTTTCTGTAATAAAAACTTAAAAAAAAATAGAAGGGCTTAAGCTTAAGAGTTAAGTCATAAAACAAGGCCGAATCCTCTTTTTCTCTCTCTCTCTCTCTCTCTCTCTCTCTCTCTCTCTCTCTCTCTCTCTCTCTCTCTCCTACATCTCTTCATATGGCTGTGCCCCCTTTCCATCTATTGGTATGATGCTTGCTATTTCCCTCTTTCTTTTATATCTATTTTTTCACATACTCTCTCTCTCTCTCTCTCTCTCTCTCTTACAATAATTATATGACTGCTTAATACCGACTCCTCTGCAATGCTATAGTTTCGCCAGCACCATATCTGGGGATTCATTCTCATGGGCTATTTCAGGTCAGAATCCCAAAAGCTTCAAGCAAAGTCTGCACGGAGTGAACTCTGATAGGGCAGGTCTGTTACTGGATGGTCACCATGATGGTCAGTGCTCCTACCTGACTTCATAAAGTACGCTGATTGCCCTGGTCTGTGCATGAGGCGACACTGTCTTCACATGCCCAGGTGACATGTCCAGTCCGAGCCAGGTGATGATCCAACCCAGAAAGGTGTGATAAAATTCTGCTAAACCGTGGACACAGTGACAAGTAGACACGAGTCACTAGGCCCACATCTACAATGTTAAGGCCATAGGTGTGGGCCAGTCAGCCATGGACGGGGGTAATAACGGCCTGGCTTAGTAGTTGTGACACCGAGGCTGAGTGTTGTCTCAAGAAAACATGAGGAAGCCAGGCTTATTTATTTCCTTCAACACAATTATGAGAAGCCCTCTCGGAAGTTTTAGATGTTGCGGTATACCATGGTTTAACATTATTATTTAGTATACTATTATAGTGGTACACACAGAGTGATGAGCTTACTCTTGCGTAACTTTAACAGAGAGAGAGAGAGCGTAATAATTAAAAGCATGTAATTTGCAAAATACAAACTGTAAACAATAAGGATTTCATAGACCCAGGAGTGATATTAAAGATCATAATTATATTAAATCTATAAATATGCGTGCCATACACGTACTTATAAGGATTGATTTAAATAATCCCTTGATTTCTGTACAAAAATCGCGGTTCCTTTTCCGTTCACCTAGCAGACCACGCACATACATTTCATGTCAATGTACATTCTGCAGAAAATTAAATATTCACTCCTCCAAACATTAATAATAACCCAGTGTGATTTAATAAAGTTCACATCCTGTACAGTCTCTATGACACGCAGCTCTATTCTTGTAATTTTTATGCATGCATGGTAAGTGAATGGGGTTTGGGGGGGGGGGGGGGGGGGGGGGGGGTGAAAAGGACGGCTACGTGGGTGGAAGACATGACTTGTACAATCTGCTGACAAGTAAAGCACGTCTTAGTGGGATTAAAGTATAACAGGTTGAAGGCCTAAAATCCGAAAATCCCACTATTGTTGTTGTAGCCCCCCTGGCTTTAGCTAAGAAGTGAATTAAAGTGAATAGATTATTTAAGGGCTACGCTCAAGTGTGTTTTGCAGAGAGAAGAGAGAGAGAGAGGGGGGGGGGAGAGAAGGTCCTCGTCGATGTATTCAATTATTGTTTAATAAGTTGATTCTTCTTGAAGTCTTCCTCTAGAAAATAACGAGAAAGAGCATCTGGTGGGATTCGAACCTCGCTATCTGGTGACTGTAATTGCCCTGCCTGACTCTTAACACAATTTAAAACTCCTCCACGATTTCTGTTCGTGTGAATATCTCTCAACAGCCTTTACAAACTTTGGAACACGTCGGATTATTCGTGAAAAAAATGTAATAAAAAGAGTATAATGTACTCACACACACAAACCTTTCCTTTTCATTCAAATCCTTAAATAGAACTCATGATCACAAATACATGAATTAAATGGTGAGGAATAGAACTCTTGTGAAAAAAGACTA
Organism: Elysia chlorotica; assembly: GCA_003991915.1. Taxonomy (NCBI): domain Eukaryota; kingdom Metazoa; phylum Mollusca; class Gastropoda; family Plakobranchidae; genus Elysia; species Elysia chlorotica. The sequence goes on along the minus strand of RQTK01000023.1, from coordinate 94,429 downwards.
CAAAGTGAAAGAGGAAGCAATTCAAGCTTAAACTACACAAGCAACGCAATTATTGAATGTTTAAGAATACGTTACTTACGAGTATTTTCGGAGAAATAAAGAGATGAAGCTGGTTAGCGATGCAATATCTTAAAATACCATTATCCGCAACTGAGGTAATTTAGTTCTATTTTATTTCGTACACCCGAATTGTCTTATATAAGTCTTTTATATTTGTACGTGAGATATATTATCGATACACAATAGCCTCTAATTCTCTGTAACAGTATAGCACGTTCCCCTCATCAATCTTTGCTTTCTCATTTTTAATGCTCGCCCGTGCATGAATGAAGAAAAAAAAAGTGTCCATGGTGGGTTTTTTTTTTCAGACAGCGTATTAGTTGTATCGGGTCCAATGAGAGAAAAAAACACCTGTGGGTTAAAGCACCTGATGCACTGCCCACCGGGGTAGAAGATAGGATGCATTATGCACACTATGAATTTTAATTGTCCGTATCTATTGTATATTATTTTTATCCCTATGCTTTTTGTCTGATGGAAATCGCCAGTTTAATAATGCACGAGGGCATACAATTATTTTCGTGGGACACCCTATAGAAGTCTAATTGAGAAATGAGTTGTAGATTTTTTTGCCCAATATTAGAATCATACAAGTCTACGTGAATACGCTATGTTAAAGAAATTACGTTATGTCTCTTTGTCGACGACATTATTCAAATCAAATGTGTATTAAATTTGAATTTATTGTGAAGCGGTGAGGCTGGTTATTCCTGTTGCTTTAGGCTGTACTACAATAATCATATTCACCCACACCATTTTCGCATGCTAATATTCAAAACCAACTGGTTATGCGGTTTGATTAAAGCCGTGTGTTGCGGTTAATTGGGTTTTGTGTGGGACAGCCTATGGTTACATAGATACGCTGCAGGTTAGTTTAGCAAGGGTGTCACTGCAGCGACATTACAGGGTCACTCAGGAGATATGGACTATTAATAAAAATAATAAAACTATACATGATGCGGTTATTGTCATTACAAAATAAAAAAGAGAGAAAGATAATAAAAAGAAGAGAACGAGGGGGAGAGAGAAGAGATAAAGATAGGGAAGGGAGAGAGAGAGAGAAAGAGAGAGAGAGAGAGAGGGAGTGAAAGATATAGAGAAATTGAGAGAGACCGAGACGGACAGAATGGCAGACGGAAAAGTAGTAGGGGAGGGAGAAGAGACAGATACGCATAGGCGATCACACAACTTCGAAATCTGATCTACAGTGTACCGAGTGTAGGCTACTACTTTTCGGCACAATATTTAGCAAACTATTCAGCCGGAAACAAGATATTGATGTAAATGATAGTCTTCATATGAGCGTTCTACCGGAAATTAATACATGTACCACCCTAAAAAACGACTTTGATGGACAGGCTGAGGAATGCACAATCACAAGCACTTACATAACCAAGACACGATCACATGACAGTCACCGGTAACTAAACCCATAGATGGGTGGTTAGTTAGCTTAGTTTCAACGTTACACTGCTAAATGTCTTTGGCTAGCTAATAATCATAATTATATAAAACAGGGCGAAGAAGATTTTAAATCGCATTCTCACACACGTCGTAAATAAAATAAAAAAGAAAACTAAAACAGAACGCTCGTTTTCCTTTGTTGCACCGTGTAATGATATGCACTATAGCGCAACAAATCGAAAAGAGTATGCTTATCATCTAAAGGCTTCAAATTTATTTATTTTGCAAGAAGATTAGAATGGATTCAAACAAAATATCTAAAATGATATGCACTTTCCATTAAAATAAGAACTAGTTCAACTTAATAAAAAACAAAACATGTCTGACATAAATCAAACACTCAAACAAAACGCCATAGGATTTACCAATATAGTATCTTAGAAACGTCAACTTCCAAACAATAAAACGTGACAATAAAGATAAAACCAGCATGAAGACGCGAAAGCCGTGACGGGTAAAATAAGATTTAGAAAGTGACAGCTCATCTCAGCGAGGCTCATTTCCAAGTTAATTGTTTGCATTGCATGGACCATGTTATAATTATAATTTTAAAAAATACAACGTTGGAAAATGTAATCATTGAAAGAAATATATGTTTTCGCTTTTTTAATAAACATGTCTTACACAGGCCTAAATTTCCGAGAGTATTTTATCCAGAACAATGAATTGGATCCTATTTGTTAATGACAGTAATGTTTAAGTTAAATGTACAATGTTTCATGCTTACGCTCTGTGCCCCATGGGCCTTTGAAAGTGGACAGTATCATGAGGTTGGTCTAAATCTGAGGATGGCCTGCAGTACACACAGCCAATGAAATCCTTAACAGATTCAGTTTCGGTTGAACATAACCATAGAGAATTCTCAACAAAATATACTACTGGGCATTTTCCAAACTATGTTTCCTGAGTACAGAAAGCAATTGAACCTTCTTTACCACTAGAAGTAATCCTGAAAGACTGAGTGGGACAAGTGACTAAATCTTCCAAACAGTCTAGATAATTATAGGCTCGCGCGGTCCCCAAAGAGGGTTTGAACTTCCTGCGCAAAGATACGCCGACAATCTGGTCAATGGACCATGATTGACAAGACCTTGACTTAAAATCTCAAGTGGTGTTTCCTGTTTCCTGGTGTGGTTCCAGAGCAGTACTTGTCAAGGTTGCTTTCATGGAAAGTACTCTCGAAGACCCTTATTCAAACCATACGCGTTGTAATTTACACTATGTAAGCGATAACGAAACAGGAGAAGTTAAAGTGTAAGCGTAAAAATCTAGCTCCTCCCCAAAACTATGATCGCACAAAGCCGTCCAAGCAACCAAAACTTATATTTAATTGGAATTCACCTACTGAATTTAGTGAGTTTTTCCCTATTTCCTATTCCTTCGTGAAATAAAACATAATCATCGCCCTATTTCACATCGGCTTTGATGGAAACTTTCTTTTCTGCTTGCACTCTAAGAATGGTTTTATAATTGTGTAATTATGGTTATGTCAGATTCAAGTAATAGAAAATCGTGTAGAATTAAAGCACTATTATATTTGTTTCCAGACCGGAAATCGTGCTTATCCATACACGCGACGATTCTATTGAGAGCCAATAAGTTACTGGCAACGGCAACCACGGTTTCGCTCAAATAATGACAACTCTATAAGGTCAAGGTGAACTGTCATTCAAAAAACTGAAAAGGCAAACGGCGGTTTGTCCAACCCTTATAATATTCAATTCATCAACATCCGGTCTTATCTCATTCTAACTCAGAGCACAGCTGCAAATAAAGCGCATGTGTTATCCGATTAGAAAGCGTTTCGCTTCTTGATTTGAAAGCAAAAAACAATATACTAAAACAAATAAAAGCAAAGTAAAGCAAGCAGCATCGTTACAGACACCGTGTTGCAGCATCAGAACTAAATTGCGGGCGCGTTATAACAGCCGGTTTATGCTCTCGAACGATTAGCAGAAGATCCAAGGTTCGAATCCAGGTAAAGAATTTTTCTTTAAGTGGGAGTAAAATCAAAGACATAATTATACGACTTTGTGTAAAACCTAGTAGATTACATGAGGACCTAGGCACATCTGGCTCAGTTAGGTAAGAACAGGGGACACCGGTGATCATATGCATAAGTGATGGAGTGACTGAAATACCGCTAACCTAAGTCACCAAGTTACTTGGGTGACTAAGTAATCACATTGCCTTAGTCATATAGGTGATCTGGGACTAGATGAACATTATGGAATAAGCGATAACATGACAATGTGACCATGCGACTAGGTGACAGTGTGACTGAGTTACTGTGTCTCTAGAGCACCACACTGTAAACTGATATTTCCAGCTTGAAATTCTCAGTATGTCAGGAACCCCTCCTCTAACAGATTTAAATGCGCGTTGCAATTTGAAACCGAAATGGGCATAAGAATTAGTTATCTCTAATGCATGTGCTGAAGAAATTCGATTACAAGAAAAAGAGAAGGTAGAAATGGATAAAGAAACAAGGATACATAGATATATGGGCAAAACAGGGGAGAGAGGCAAGGGGGGGGGAGAGAAAGAGAGAGAAAGAAAGAAAGAAAGAAAGAGATAGAGAGAGAGATAGAGAGAGACAGACAGACAGAGAGAGATAGAGGGAAGAAATTCAACAGACGGAGCAAAGAAAACTACGCAGTGGAGCGGAAATACAAATTTAACTAGATTTGGCCAGTTCTTACATGAATGGGGATTATTGACAGAGGCGGATAAAACTAATATCTAGCCTTGCGTGGGAATATTCGGCCAAAGTACCTAGTTACTGTCAATAAGGAATAATCTGGAGCGGACCACTAGCACTAAAAAGGAAAGTATACAATTTCTGTCTTTCGGAAGACAAGAAACTACAGGTGGAGTTTCTCAAAGTAAAAGCCCTATACTGATAGCAGCAACTACATGCTGGAAAAAAGCAAGGACAGAGTATGGGTGGAAATGGAGAGCGAAAGATGGGGACGGGGCGGCTAAACAAGGGGAAAAAGGGGGGGGGGTATCTGAAGTGATTGTATTAAGAAAAGAAAGGAACCGGTCTGTGAAAAGGAAATATCAAACAATTACCATATTCACATAGAAGTGAATTGTCGAATACCCTTACAATGTACTGTTTCAATAAAAAGGGTTCCTTAGGGGAAAAGATTTAAGTTCAGGACGCAGTTTTTGTTGGGGATTTTTTTCAATAGGGAACGGGTTTTCAGGGTTGTACATTGAAAATTGAGAAAGAGGACGGGATGGAAGACTGAAAAAAGGAAAACGAACATTAATAATATACATATCTACATGATGTCGTCGTTCCGCTGTCTCTTTCCATATCTTTCTCTCCTTGTCTCTATGTCTCTATCAAGTAACTCTCTCGCTATGTCTCTCTGATTCGCTATATCTACCTACATAACCACGTTTCTAAGGGACTGATGCCCTGTAAAAGATAACTTGATGTGTATAACATTTAATATCTATACTTCTATTCTGGTTGAGTGACTTTCTGAGAAAAGCCTTATCCTTTTCAGCTATTTTTATTTCCCTAATGTATAGAACTCCTTACGAAACCTTCCTATGATAACGTTTTTCTACGTTTAGCAAACAATAGTAACTCGATACTTGGGCCCTGCCACCGGAAAATTTCACCACCATTACCCATTAATGTCCCAGTCTCGATCTGTGGCAGTCTAGACTACCCATAACCGCAAACATGACTCAACACGCAACCACGCAGCTAAGAGACCTTCCGATACCTTGAGTTTATTTCTCTTTTCCAACCAATCCACCTCGTCCTAGCATGTCTCCATGGTATAAACCACAAAAAATAAAATAAAATGCATTACCAACGAGAAATCCATTACATTTATTTAACTCGAGGCAATACTCCTCAGAAATCTCAAAGAGGGCCACTAAGGTTAGACATAAACTCCTGGAAAAAAATTTTCATGGGTATTACGTTCCAATATTTACATGAATTTACAGGTAAGATTCAAACCTCGAACATAACCCATCGTTAGTCCATCTAGAGCTTTACTTGCTGAGCTTTTTGACGAGACGGGCCCAACCCAGGGATAGCCCCAGGACGAGGGCCATTCGAGGACACCACGGGACCAGTTAATTACATACAGAATGTATGAAGCTCCAAGAAGTGGAGTGGAGACCATCGAGAGGGAGGAGGAGGCACTTTACGGATTATCAGCCCCTTTGTCCACTGCGAGCTTGCTTGGTCTGGTCCGACAAAAAGTACTTTATTTCCACAACTTAAAAAAAACGTTATAAGTCGTTCCGCTGGAGTTAGTGGGGGGCGCATGGTATAGAGTAGGAAATGGAGGAATGGTGTCGTAACATTCACTGAGAAGCTGTATTTTTTTAATAGACTTCATCAGTTAAACGTTATTTACAGCGAATATAATGTTAACTGTATAGTATTAAGGGAAATCTTTTTATTTAATCTGGTTTGCTTTGGACTAACGCTTAAAATATGTTGCACATCTAACAATTTTTTCTTTGAACTATTTTGTTTTCTTTTTTTATCTTTGTGATTAATGTCTAATTCATTAGGATTCAAAAAACAATGGTTTATAATGACACTGTCCCATTGTTCTCGAAACAAAAAAATACCTAAAACATTGTATGTACCAGATAAAAAGTTACCGCGACCCACACGCGTTGACAGGTTTCCTTCTCCTGTCTCTCTTGTGCAATTCACACTGTGCTCAGTTCAGGATAACTTTGGCTCCCATAATAAACCTTTGCGTTATTTATTAACTTTATAAATATAAAGTTTAGCAATGCTAAATAATGGAGATAAGAGTTCAAATTGTTTTCTTTACCATTCAAACGTATTTTGCTTGTTGTAGTCCTTCACAAGTTTCGTTTATCTTTTAAGCTATTATTTTGTAAACATACAAGTCTGTTTCATTTAAAATGTACGTGCTTACTCTTCTAATCAAATGCAAGAAAAAGGTTATGCTAATTTGTAAAAAATCAGGGGGACTTAATAAACCGCAATGACGTTATAAGTATAAAGAAGAGGTTAATAAAAATGCCACCCTTGGCCAAAACACACAAAGAAACATATTCCTGATTAAAATAAAACGAAAACAAAGAAACAAAAAATCCCGCGATCACAAAAAGATAATGTACCAGATAACTGTTGTTTAACCTAAATGTCACCTCCACAATATATGACAAGTACATTGCAGCTTTCATATGTTGAACTCTAAACAACCAATCGATGGGAGGCTGTTCCACTTAGTTAAATATCCCTGACCGTATCAGACCTGTCAGACACGGATAACGAAAAATGTATCGAAAAATTAATACGGTATCTTTTCCTTTTTTCAGAGCTGATCTTTGACATTTCCACAATTTTTACCTTCGTCACGCAGGAATTATACATGCAGTCTTTCTGGTTTTGTTTTGTTATTGGCGAGCAAATGATGCAAATGGGGACTGTTAGATGAGAACAATAGCTTTCAAGAATGTTCATAGTAAGATCAACATTATCATGGCCAGGGTCTTCAGGCAGGGTTAGTATCGGTGTATGGGCTAAGTCTAAAGCTCTTAATGCGCATAGAAGTGTCTAAAAAGTGTTGAATTGAACCTGTATTAAATTGCATAGGCAATAAAAATTTGTGTTGATCAAGTGGATTCATATCTAATCAAGCTCTTGGATTGGGGTCATTGTTTTCGTAAAGGATAATTCGCACAACTCAAATGTGGCAAGTTGTTTGATAAAAGACCATCCGAATCCAAGTTAAGAAAAGTACAAATAATTCATCAATATAAATATGAATACTATTCAACTAAAGAATTGAAAACTAAACTATAATGGAAACTATCCATGAATAATTATTGCGCAAAAACATAAGATTAGGTGGGTGGAAGCGCCATTAATTGCGAGTATTAGGGGACATGGGAATGGCAATCTTTACCGAGAGACAGTCCAGTCACTACATCTAGTCAGACCAAAGACTAAATGCCCTTAATCAAAGGCAACAACACATTAAGCAAATCGAGCGTAAGATTGAGTCATCGAATGGTCACTGGCCGAGCCCACTATCAGATCGCTTGTTGTGTTAACGAGAGCAAGAGCAGGTTCAGGTATTCACGACTTGTCCACCTCAACAACTGGCTTTTAATGACGCTGCCCGATGATCTACATATTAGCGCTCATGCAAGACTAACGTAGGAGCTGCCGTCAAAGAACACGACTGGGAAGTGACAAAATACAGCGCAAAAACTACTCGCCAAGCAGTTATTGTCCATGTACAATGAAGCTACAGAGGAGTGCTATATGTCCCGATAGCCCCGTACGATGTACTTTGATGTATATATACACGCATCTCATGATATTAAGGCAACATTCAGAATCCCCATTCAGTTAGTCACGTCCTGTTGGCTTCGTTTTAACTGTCGGCATTGGGCACTAACCTAGCCAGTACCGTTGTTGGCCGCCAGGCGTGACAAATACACACAGTTGGTTTTACTTAGAGACAACAAACAGCTTAGGATAGCCGGGGTCCGGTGAAGCGCACTTCCAGACCGACGACATGAGTCAATCTTCGCAAAACTGAAAACATCTCTCCAGCAATTTATTTATATTAAATTTGAAGTTAACGCGGACATGTTCGCACAAACTTCTGTGTTGATTTGTCGTTTAAGACGTTCAATAATCAAACATGAAAATAATATGTATTATATCACCGATTTCTATTAATATGTAATTTCAAAACCATTCAGTTTTTAGTTGTTTTTTTTTAGACTTGCAATATTCTAATAGACCGAACACCTTTTTCCTTTCCTCCGCCCACCCTTAGTTTATGGCGATTGTTCATTTTTGCAATCCACTCTTGTGTATCCCACGGGTCTCTATGGCTCTCGCCTTATTTAGATTAGCCGAGTAAACACTCAGCGACGGAGTCAGAGAAGTTGGCGCGGTCAAGTTCAACATCGAGTAGGTGCGATTTTGCTCTCTCACAGGAGGCATTCCTAGATTTGAACACGATATAAGAGCTTACGCCTGAGTTTTAAGCACCTATTGAAGCTAGTGAGAAATTATTTGATCCGACATGTGGTTTCTTTTTTTTATCAGAGAAGACGATCTTCTGTTTCCTGAAGTTAAATATACAGTATGTCAGAGTGTTCGTTATTTTTATGAGTGTCTGTGCACTTACCATCCCTCCACGCATGGAGTTCTAATAATAAATTACATAAATTATAATGCTACTATAATACCATGGTTGAGATCCAACGACCCCAGGAGAGACGTACGTGTGTTGACCTCGGTCGAGTGGGTGCACCTTCCATATATAATAATAGTTTATAATGACAAACTGCACTTATTATTAAATGGCACTGTGATCAAAAAATATCATTGGTCTCGAATATCAACAAGAGAGACTTACGTATGTGGACATCTGTGGGGTCGAATTTTTGCACCTTCCATTTTGTCTTAATAAAAAATGAAAGAAGTAAATGCAACAAGAGAGAGACTTACGTATGTTGACCTCTGTGGAGTCGAGCTGCTCTATCCGCCTGGCCAGTCCGTGCACCTTGAGGTGGATGGCCTCGCTCTTCTCGAAGACCAGCTGGCACTCCTCGGCCAAGTCGCAGAAGATGTCGTCTGCGTGCCGGACCAAGCTGGCTAGCTGGATGATGCAGCCCAGCACGGCATTGTGGGACACGGCTACCAGCGAGTTCTCCTCAGTCCGGTCCTCTTCGGCGATGGCACGCCGACCCAGGCATGACGGCAAAACGGTTCGATCCGCCAGAGGCATCGCTACGGGAAGGTAATCCTTGGTAAGTTTTACGCCTTAGGTTTGTCGAACAATCCAAATGCGGAGTGGACCGATTGAGATCCGAACCTCGAACCCCCTGCTCGTCAGTCCAGAGCACTAGCCGACTGGGCTACCGGCGCTCCTGGACATCGCTGTTCGAGCATCAGTCTACCCGTTATGCAGAGATAGTGCGCCCTGTAGTAGTGGCAGAGGCCGGTTGGGTGCCATTCTCGTCCTATGTCCCTTTGATGAAGATGCAGTTTGAATGTTGCAGGCGATTCTAAAAGCACGATCTATTGGCAACGAATCACTAGGCGATTAAATTTCACCACAAGATCAAGATAGATATACATTTCTTTTGAGGACGATCATAATTTGATAATGTTAGCTCCAACGGGTTTAATCTTAATTTGTAAGAACTAGAGGGTGATATATTTAAGAAATCACATCGTGAGAAACAAAAATTATCAATTGGTCGCCTAAAGGATGAAGTTAATTAGGAATGTGTTTGTGGGTGGGGGGGGGGGCTATCAATTGGTCACACAATTTTAACAATCAAATATTTTTTAAATCACAATAACTGCTTTGGATATTGCTATTCCCATATTTTTGTTAAAAGGTTTTGAACCAGACGACAATGAATGCTCCTTTGATAAAGATCCACTAAAACAGCACAAGAAGCTAATCTATCAGAAACACTTTGTTTCTTTGTTTCCTCTTATCAAACCTGCCCGAGATTACTTCAGATCCAGACGACCTCTTAAGTTCGCGAGAATACACAGTGGCAGTGTACAAGTCCATATCACCTATTAGTAATACTTGATCTCATTAAACCTCGGCACTAAGCAATGGGTATGTGTTTAAAAATATTCATTGCTTTCAATTAAAGATCTCAAACGAAGATGTTAATATTGACAAGTGCCTTCACCGAGTTTAAAACAACAAGGACAAAACAACCTTCGCCAACATCCTTGTTTCGATGCTAAAAGGCGAAAATTTGGCAATTGCCAACAATTGATGCCAATATTAGAATTTGGTGTTTGTATTGACATGTCGAGCATTTCTTTCTTTTTTTCTATTGATCCAGCAAGCAAATTGTCTTCTCTAGAGAGAGAGAGAGAGAGAGAGAGAGAGAGAGAGAGAGAGATGCTAGTGAGAAATTATTTGATCCGACATGTGGTTTCTTTTTTTTATCAGAGAAGACGATCTTCTGTTTCCTGAAGTTAAATATACATTATGTCAGAGTGTTCGTTATTTTTATGAGTGTCTGTGCACCTACCACCCCTCCGGCTCCACGCATGGAGTTCTAATAATAAATTACATAAATTATACTGCTACTATAATACCATGGTTGAGATCCAACGACCCCAGGAGAGACTTACGTGTGTTTACCTAGGTCGAGTGGGTGCACCTTCCATATATAATAATAGGTTCTAACGACAAACTGCACTTATTATTAAATGGCACTGTAATTAAAAAAATAACAAGGGAGACTTACGTATGTGGACATATGTAGAGTCGAGTTTTTGCACCTTCCATAAATAATTATGTCTTGATAAAAAATGAAAGAAGTAAATGCAGCAATAAATATATGTTTGGCCGCCAACAGCAACAAGAGAGAGACTTACGTATGTTGACCTCTGTGAAGTCGAGTTGCTCTATCCGCCTGGCCAGTCCGTGCACCTTGAGGTGGATGGCCTCGCTCTTCTCGAAGACCAGCTGGCACTCCTCGGCCAAGTCGCAGAAGATGTCGTCTGCGTGCCGGACCAAGCTGGCTAGCTGGATGATGCAGCCCAGCACGGCATTGTGGGACACGGCTACCAGCGAGTTCTCCTCAGTCCGGTCCTCTTCGGCGATGGCACGCCGACCCAGGCATGACGGCAAAACGGTTCGATCCGCCAGAGGCATCGCTACGGGAAGGTAATCCTTGGTAAGTTTTACGCCTTAGGTTTGTCGAACAATCCAAATGCGGAGTGGACCGATTGAGATCCGAACCTCGAACCCACTGCTCGTCAGTCCAGAGCACTAGCCGACTGGGCTAACGGCGCTCCTGGACATCGGAGCTCGAGCATCAGTCTACCCGTTATGCAGAGATAGTGCGACCTGTAGTAGTGGCAGAGGCCGTTTGGGTGCCATTCTCGAACTATGTCACTTTGAATGTTGCAGGCGATTCTAGAAGCACGAGCTATTGGCAACGAATCATTAGGCGATTAAATTTCACCACAAGATCAATATAGATATATATATTTCTTTTGAGGACGATCATAATGTGATAATGATAGCTCCAACGGTGTAAATCTTAATTTGTAAGAACTAGAGAGTGATATATTTAAGACATTACATCTTGAGAAACAAAAATTACCAATTGGTCGCCTAAAGGATGAAGTTAATTAGAAATCAAATGTATGTGTGTGTGTGGGGGGGGGGTGTCAATTGGTCACAAGATTTTAACAATCAGATATTAAATAACAAAAAATCACAATAACTGCTTTGAATATTGATATTTCCATATTTTTGTTGGAACGCATTGTACCAAACTACATTGAATGCTCCTTTGATCAAGATACACTAAAACACCACAAGAACCTAATCTATCAGAAACACTTTGTTTTCTTTGTTTCCTCTTATCAAAATGTGCTTGAGATTACTTCAAATCCAGACGACCTCTTAAGTTCACGAGCATACACAGTGACCGTGTACAAGTCCATATCACCTATTAGTACTTGATCTCATTAAACCTCGGCACTAAGCAATGGGTATGTGTTTAAAAATATTCATTGCTTTCAATTAAAGATCTCAAACGAAGATGTTAATATTGGACAAGTGCCTTCACCGAGTTTAAAACAACAAGGACAAAACAACCTTCGCCAACATCCTTGTTTCGATGCTAAAAGGCGAAAATTTGGCAATTGCCAACAATTGATGCCAATATTAGAATTTGGTGTTTGTATTGACATGTCGAGCATTTCTTTCTTGTTTTTCTATTGATCCAGCAAGCAAACTTGTCTTCTCTAGAGAGAGAGAGAGAGAGAGAGAGAGAGAGAGAGAGAGAGAGAGAGAGCTCTGGGTTTAAAGTCTTCTAGGTTCACCTGAGGGATCCCATACAACGATGTGGCGAACTTGGTAATATTAGATCCTAATCATAGGGATAGAGTAAACTGGTCTCAGTAAATTATTTGATCAAACAATAGTCTACTTATAGGTGCCAGACTAGCGCATAGGCTAACTCACAATTTACAAAATTGTTATTACATGCAGGGCCTAGTCTAATACTTGACTTATTCTACAGATTCAGAATAAAAAATATTCATAATATACAAACTGAAACAAGAAAGGCTTAGGCCTATGTGATCCGTTGATTTACATCATTCTAGATTTAAGATAAACCACGTTCATGTATTCTCGAAGACAATGTGGCCTCCAATCTTTTCAAACTTTTGCACATCCACGTTTTGGGTAAACAAAATGAAGATTCTATAACCTCTATAAAATTATATAGATCTTAATCCAGAATTTAAACATCCATTCGTTGGAAAATTAACACACGACACACACACCTAGATCCATCACTTCGTTCTTAATCGGCTCTAAGTAATTAGATCCACTAATGATCTAAAATTACGTGAGTATACACCTGGATTTCTAAACTATATAATCTATCTAGAATTCTTAAAGCTATCTCTAACCAAGATCGAGGTTTGCACAAGACAATACGTTGGCGTTAACTTGGCAGGTGTTTACGTTCACAACAATCATGGATTAAAGTGCATTTAGTTTTAGAATCTCGTAACTTAACATGCCACAAATAACTCTATAGATATTTGGCCAACATTAACTATCAAATATTCTCCAATAAGAATCACAAGTTTCTAAAAGGCTCCAAAAATGCACTTAACGCGAGGAAACTACAACATTCAAAACAAACTTTGGAAAGTCATCTAACTTTTCAAGCCTGTAGCTGACAGATGCACCTTTTTCTACTGCACTGTAGTTACCTCTAACCTTCCACGTACTGGGAACTTCAAACCTTCAAGTTCAACCAAAACAACGGGGGGACGACGACTGGGCCTAGCGATTGGCGCGACACACGAAGTCGCGAACTGAAACTACACTTTACTACAGCACTACCGCACCAGCGCAGCGCACTATCGGAAGGGGGAGGCAGGGCTGGCCCTAGATCTAGACGCGTCACCAAAACTTGGTAAAAAAAACAAAGATGTAGAAAGAAAGATAAACGACTTAGAGTTTTTTCCTATTTACAGAGTGAGGATCATTTTTTCGATTATTGCCCCTTGGTGCCGAAGGGAAATTTATGATACAATAATAAAGAAAAACAAAGGATAGACGCTTTTGAGTGAAAACAAAATAAGTTTATTTGATTATTACTCAAATTATCGTCATTTTAACGGGTTTTAATTTATAAACATGTGTTAAAATAATTAACAACACATAATATTTCAAAACAAATTCAATTGCTTCTTTTTATATTAATCAACATCTGTGATGTATTGAGAGAGTAGCTAGGCAAGGCAACGCTCTCTCTCTCTCTCTCTCTCTCTCTCTCTCTCTCTCTCTCTCTCTAATTTTCACTATAACAAGACACGTTTTAACAATAACTGTATGTTTCTTTCAAAGTCATCAGTAAGAGATCATGAGATATTGATCATATTGATAGTCCCTAAAGTTGAATAAATAGCAAATGCAATGAACATTAATAGTAAAGTTAATTGTTAGATCATCATAAAAACAACAATAAAAAATATGCATACCATTCTCAATTAAAGTCAATGTCTTCAAAGATGATATTTATGTGACATACAAATCATCTGTACAATTTAAAATTATCAAATGTAACACAGTGTAGCAGTATAATAACTGAAGCGATAGTACAATTCACACGTCTACGCTAAAGATTTTTTAATTTTTATCTTTTAAAAAGTAAATTAACAAAAATAACTGAAGGGATAGTACATTTCAAAACAAGAATATCCTTAACGGTGTCAACATTGTCAGGCTACAAATGTGATGCTATGACACATATTTGTGACAGATAGCCCCATCAGATCTTGCCGTCTGGAATTTTGGATCCAGACCTTGCACCTAATGGAATAAACATATCTTCTGTCAAAATTTGCTACTATAAGAAATAAGAAGCAAATAAAACTATAACAACTTATTTTTTAATTTTATGATTCAATGGCATCAAAACGTGAAAATCTAAACACACACGTTGAAAATCAACTAGAAACTAAACCACCCTACACTGCAATGCTGCATTAGAGTAAAAATTTACCCAGCATCAAATGCCATAAAGTACACTCCTATATAAGCAGGTCTAAAATATTTACATTCTTTTAAATTTAAAATGGGAGACAGAATCTGTTTTATAAACTACAGACAATAAAATTAATGTCATTAATTTTGCCATGATTTGGCTCTAAGCTTATCAATCTACACTACCGTAGATCTAGCTAATGAAACGGGAAACTAGATGTAAAAATAAGGAGCACATAATCTTACCTTTCTTCATCTTGTGGGAATTTATAATACGAAAGCTTTTTTACTTTGAAATGAGGCTTGTTTCGACTATTAGTGCAGTTTATTGCACCACAAAAATCACCCGAACATTGCCTTTTCGTCGACATTTTCCAACTTTGTTTACATCGGTTGCTGCGGATTGACCCGTATTTTACCAAGGGACATCACTCTTAGAAATCCTCACCTAATTTCACGAGTAGAATATCTTTCCTTCAATTATCTTTGGTTCCCCTACCTGAGCGCAGAATGACAGCCCAGGTAAAAATCAGCATGCCTGTGCGTGTGTGCTTGTGTGCGCGCGTGTGTATTTTGCTGGCTTGGGGACACAGTGAGAGAGGGGAGAGAGAGACAGAGAAAGACACTTTAGAGAGGAACATAGAGAGAGAGCACCCCAGGTAGGCTAAAAGGGGCTCTTGGGGCTCTCATCAGATACCCCGGTATTCTCACACTTTGGCGCTACGCCGATGTGTCTCCATGCTTTCTGGTCTCTATTTTGAGCCTGGTCTCTAGTTCCCAACAGTTATAACAGACACAAACAATTGTACAGTTTAGAAGATGATGATGATTTAATAATAATAATAATAATAATAATAATAATAATAATATAACGGTGCTTTTCAAATCTACGCGATTGTAATTTTTCCAGATGGATTTGTACAATATAGAGAAATGTTCTCTTATCTGTTTTATTTTTTACACATACACTTATACATTGCATAAACACATATGCTCTGATTCCTAGCACATTATGCAACGTTATAACATAATCTGATACAAAAGTATTGTCTTTAAAAAATCCAAGATAATAGGTTAAGTTTCAAACAGAATTGAATAATGATTTCTTTCCAGCAGACGAGCAATTTTGGACTTAATTTTGTGTAATGTCCCATTTGTTTACTAAAGAAGGGTCCATAAAGCCGACAAGTTTTAAATGTTAAAATACCCTTGTTTAGTTTTTTGTCTGTTAGTATTAGTTCAAGTTGGTCACTGCTTTTTCTTTTGCTCTCCACACATTCTTAATTACCCCTGCGTCTTAACTGATCTTTGAACTCCAAATATTTGTTGTGTTTCAATAGTTTTTATTTAGCCACTCGCTATATACATGTAATAATCAAATGTTAATATCGTACGTATCTATCTCTTTCTCACCCCCTGTCTTTTGTCTATGTGTCTGTCTGTTTCTTTGTCTCTATTTACTTCTATCTCTTTCTCCGACTCACTCACCCTTTTCCTTTAATAATTGTATTACTTTCTTGTCGCCTTCTTCTACTGTTTTCCACCCCCCCCCCACACACACACACACTCTCTCTGTCTCTCCCTCCCTCTTCCTGTCTATCTCTATCCCCCGTCTCTGTGTCTATCGATCCCTCTCTCCCCTCCCTCTCTGTCTATCTCTTCTCTCTCTGTCTTTCTGTCTCTCTTTGTTCTCAAGCCTCGGCTTGGACCAGGATCACCTGTGACTGTCCAAAGGTCACCCTGACTTCAGCTTGCCGTATTCCCACACCCAGGGTCAAGTTTGACCACTGGTCAATGGCTGTGAATAAAGGCACTCAGTGAGGATCGAAAGAGGACACTGATGACCTCTCTGTGACCATCAATTCAACAACTCTGCACCAGGGATGCGTCGAAAGATGAATCTGGGACAGCTAGTATAAATCCTTAACACGTTTTAAAAATATTCTCTGTCTTCGGCGACTGGTGTGTACATTTATCGTAGACCTGTTATATTTCTCTGTCTCTCCCTCCATCCTTCTCTGTCTGTCTGTCTGTCTGTCTGTCTGTCTGTTTGTCTGTCTGTCTGTCTGTCTCTCTATCTATCTGTCTGTATGTCTGTCTGTCTTTCTCTCTCTCTCTCTCTCTCTCTCTCTCTCTCTCTCTCTCTTCCTCTCTTTCTCGCTCTCTCTCTCCCTCCCCCTCCATCTCTGGCATTGTGTTTCTACCCTATTGTATCCGCTCTGTAAATGTATACCTCGAATAAATATTTTACAAAACGTTTTCTATAGATAAATGGAAATGAAACACACCAACAATAGGGAAGACTGTTCTCCTGCACTGCAACCTATGAGATTTCACACTCAGACACCACGAAATGGTGCAATATAGACTCCAAGTTACGTACACACCTTGAAGCCTGGTGGGACAATGCTGTTCTTATACGTAAGTAGTTCAAGAAAAACAAAACTGCAGAGTAGGCCCTATGTAATATAATGGGAAGATAAAAAGAAGAAAAAAATCTGATCAAATCTCAATATCCAAAATTGTTTCTTTTTTATTTTTATTTTTTTTCCATGTGGGCTGCATATTACCTTTGCCCCCAGCTGGCACTCATGATTTCCATCTTTCTTCCTCTTCCCACTTAATTCTTTCTCTCTCTCTCTCTCTCTCTCTCTCTCTCTCTCTCTCTCTTTCTCTCTCTCTCTCTTTCTCACACACTGATTCGTCTGCATGTCTTAATATAACTTTTCAACACATTGCAATGACTGATAATGGCTCCTATATCGCAAATGCCAGTCTAAAGCTATCAGCATACACAAGAAGCGATTGGGTGTGTACCTTAACTCCGTGAGAATATAATTTATACGCTTTACCACTAACACTATGCAGAGGGTTAAAGACTGCGGAAATAACCGAACACAAAATGATAAACGCTAAGCAGTGCCAGGCGACAACAGAGCTACTTGCCATTAATCCTAGCGTGAAATTGAAACACACAATAACACGGATGCAGGCCTTGTAGCATTAAAATATCTTTGATATAAAATCACCAACACAGACTTAAAGTATTGCTGCAAACGCATCCAACAAACATTTGCATGACTGCACATCAACATTATAATATTTCACGGTACAACCCCTTGAATACTTGGCCTCTATGTTATCAGTTTGGTTTAGACATAATAATATCATATTTTAAGGTCATATGCCTGGATAATGAAATATTCACTGAAAAGTAGGTCTTTACTTAGTTATCCAGTTACAGCTGTAGAGAGCCTTTTTCAGATACACTTAAATATCACAATGCATTATTTAATTTAAAAACGCCGTCCTGGTCCTATAATCATAACTTTGAAGTCACCAGGACTTTAGAGCACCTGGCTCCAACTCTTCCCGCCTCCAGGGTTTCAAACTTGGCGTGCGTATCTGCGGGTGAGCGCTCCCGACCAGCATAGCCCCACTGCTCTCAATGTTAACCCCCCCCCCCCCCCCAATTTTGATCAGCCAATGGAAACTCTGGGAGGAGCCTAGCTGATCAATGCTCAGGTGCGGGGTTCTCCAGATTAACATGGTGATGATGGGGACAGCATTCGGATTGATGTGTCACGAAAACAAACCAGATGCAAAGCCTGTACCTGGTAACTTTTATTTTA
The DNA here is from genome assembly GCA_003991915.1 of Elysia chlorotica. NCBI lineage: Eukaryota > Metazoa > Mollusca > Gastropoda > Plakobranchidae > Elysia > Elysia chlorotica. The sequence goes on along the minus strand of RQTK01000023.1, from coordinate 76,224 downwards.
ACTAAATAACATATTCGTTGTTCCTACTGCGTGGGAATCTTTGTTTTCTTTTTAATACGTTATGTGGTAAGATAGTGATCTTTTATTGCAGAAGAAAAGTAGGTAAAAATAAGATTCACACAACTTTTTGCCATCTCAACGATTTATTTGGCTTCGATTTCGTTTTGATTCTCAACCAGAAGTAACCAATTGCAGTAGATTTTGAAGTTTTTTTTCCAATTATAGGTGGTTTACTTTAAATGCCTTTGAGAGAAAAAAAAAAGAAAGGACTTTGGGAGTAAAGAAGATAATTAGACAAAACAAACCAATACGGTATGTGTTGTAAATGGGTAAACAGCGCTTTCCAATGTGGTTATGGCTAAAAAATTCCGTTAAATTGCGCACTACTTACACTACATAATGATTTGTTTTCATTTTAATTTTCTTTGAATAGAGCGTCGTTCAGTTGTGCTAACCGATTCTCTCTGCAGTCATGGCTAAATGAACATGTTATGCAGCTGAGTGTTTAGATCTAATTTTATTCATTACTCCAATAATAATACTGCAGCATGGATTGATGACGCCATGTTGTTCAGTTGTGCCAGAAAACATGTTTATGTATAATGCATATGGAAAAGCCTCTGCTGCTATAAACACTTAAACGCAACATCTATCCTCATAAGGATATCCCGCATAACTTCATTAGGCCTATAACCAATCAAGGTTTGATCCATTACTTCTCAGCCAGCATCAGTTAAAAAAAAAAACTAATGTTTTTCCCCCTCAAGATATTCTTAATATTCTAAAAATTAATCCTATGACATTTTAATATGGATTATCACAAACATACGATCGAGTGCACACGACATTAAGGCTTAAGCACTCATCAAAGCTGGCTTCGATTGTGATCCCGTACCGCCAACACAAAAACGTTTGTGTCTTGTTGATTTTTATTTAGAACGAAAAACTGTTGCCCACATGCAGCAGGAAGGGTCACAAAATGGCTGTACATAGTCTCATCTAATGGCGAGACTTAACATGAAATGAACAATTTTCTGATCTATGTAGTCATTTTTAAACTGGACTTACGAAGCCCCAACTACATAAAAATATCAGTTCGTGTTTGTCAACCAAACTATTCCTGATAAGTTCATAGTCAATATAAACGTATATACACACAGCGAATACCTATCAGGTTCACAATGGCTAACAAAGAATAATAACGTGGTGACCACGCGCCCTTTGGCCAGATAAATGAGTTAGAGAAACCATGCACTGCTTTTTGGAAAGTGAAGTGAAGTTTAATTGGTGAATTGCACCGCCCAAAGACAATAGTTGTGTTGTTGTTTTTTTCGAAAAAAAAAAGTTTACAACATGGACTATCTTTTCCTTTGTTCTAAAACATGACCATTTTTACGACCCCTCCCCTTGTGAAATGTGGTGTTTCTAACAAGATAACGAAGTATGCAGATTAACTCTAGTTTGCTGCAACTTACAAGTTTCATTCTTTATCATCTTTACAATTTTATAATCAAACAAATTTGGTCAATACACGTATAGATATATTTTGGTTTATCTTGTATCGGTATACGATAATCAGTTAAATGAATAAAACTAGAAGGTTTATCGGTAGATAAACAGCGTGCATGTCTGATAAAAATAGCTTTCTAAAACAAATAACAATCAATCTATTTTCTTATCATAATACAGCAACATATTTATTTATTAAAAATCACCCATTTACAAAGACTTAACAATGAAAAAGAAAAAAAAGAGAAGCTGTTCAAAAGGGAGCAAAGAAAGATAGCGAAAGGGAAGGAATAAAAAGGGAGCAAAGAAAGATAGCGAAAGGGAAGGAATAAAAAAGAAGGAAGAGAGAGAGGGAGGGAGGGAGAGAGAGAGAGAGAGAGAGAGAGAGAGAGAGAGAGAGAGAGAGAGAGAGAGAGAGAGAGAGAGAGAAGAAAGAAGGGAAGAAAAAACACTGAGGTAAAATGAATCGAACATTTTAAGCCATTACTTGCCTTGTTAAAGCAGTTGTGAAGCTGAGCTCTCCCTTATCAGATCTAGGTATATGCTTTATAGGCAACTTCGAGGCTAAAGTAATTGATTGAGAGTGACTCTCTCTCTCTCTCTCTCTCTCTCTCTCTCTCTCTCTCGAATCCTAACTTTGGGTATAACAAAAAAAAAAAAAGAAAAGTAATTAGATCTAAAGAAAAAGTCGAGCTAGAAACCGGAATACTTGATCTATTCTCTTAGGGGGATAAATTGGTTGAATGAATACTTAACTCAAGTGGGCTAACATGAACCTTGGATTATCTAGGGCCATATCACTTGTGCTTAAAAGCTACTTTATCGCTTGTATGACGTGGGTCCACTTGTCTTCAATTTTAATCCTCACTATGCTAACACATTATGTATATTAGCAGATGTAATTGCATGTCAGTGTTTTAAAGCTGTTACAACTGTTAAAGGTATGTGTGTACAACTAGTTCAGTAGAGAGAATTGTTATGTATCGACAGTTTTAAAATCTTAACACAGTTTAACATTGTGTCAATAGAATTTGAACTGAATTAAAAATTTGTTGTAAGGTATTTTGGGAAATAGCTGGGTTTTCTCTTCAGACCTGACAGGCACAGTGAGTTGGCACGAAACAAATAATTACTTCATTGATAAAGCTGCACCACTACCAACTCCAACACCACTACCAACAACAACAACAACAACAACAACAACAACAACAACAACAACAACAACAACAACAAAACAACATCAACAACAACAACAACAACAACAACAACAACAACAACAACAAGAAAACAATAACGGCAGCAGCAAACAAATAAAGCCCCCAGAAAACTAAAGACACAAAACCTTTCGTACCAAGAGTCGCATAGATAGAACCTTTCAGAATAAATGTCTTCCAAAACCGAGCCTCTTATCTTATCCAGATTGGTGTAACATACACACTCATACAGATTCTGAGACAAACATGGTGTGCTGTGTAATGGGGGTGTTACTATAAATAATAAAAGACAGCTATAGAAGTCTTCCATTCTACGGAACGATTAAATGTGGATGTCAAATTCGGACAATCACAACGTTTCCACATCATACTATTACGTTTTCAGGGCTCGGTAGCACTGGGGTAGAACATCGGCTTCCGATGCAGGACCATCGTGGTTCGAGCCTGGGCCATTTCGTCCTCTACTGGTTGGGTCGGTGTCAGTTTAATGTAACCGTCTGAGACAGAATCCATGGTATACCTGTCCTGTCTCTATGTGGCAGCACGTAAAATTGTGGGACATCAGTCTTGGGATCCGTCCACAATACTGTCTATGTAGTGCTGACTTTGGGCGTTAAAGCAGCAAAACAAATAAAGTTAAGTGGGTGGAAACGAAATTGTAACGCCTTATCGTTCTTCTTCATGGTTAGGTGCTTTCATAAAGGTCTCATTTCAAATCATAACTATCATTTGCCAATTGGTCTAAATATTTTCGTATCTCGCAAAATAACTATGTAAAGTTAAAAAATTAATTATCAAAAAAAAAAAACCTTTTCGTGAATGCAAAGTCTTGGAAACGAAAAAAACGTTATTTGTTCGCCACTTGTTTACATAATTGAATATGCCTTGCACTCAAAAGCGTGTAAGTTTGTTGGGAGGTCAAACTTGCTGATTTCATTTTTTTTTGTCTCTTGCGTAATCCGATGTACTAACATTTACTACTATTCAAATTATTGTCACTGCCAGCGCAAGGTGATACTTTATGATAATTTTCCGAAATCCATGTTCTAATTTCTTGTTGTTTTTTGTGTTTGTTTTTATATTTAGTAAATCAAAATGCAATTTTTATACCTTTATTTGACAATATGTTTGAATGTTTTATCTCAGCTCCATTGGGTGATACAGTATGAGGTAAGATCATAACGAGACAAGCATGGCGTCGGTTTCGAATCTGGCTAGTATTTATCATTTTCCCAACTGATCAACAATGTTTATACCACACGGTAATGGATGTTGGAAAATTAGATATTTTGCAAAGATAGGTATAGAATAAAGATTAAAAGGTACTTTACAAAAATAGAAAGAAATACAGACAGAACGATTTCAAAGATCAAAATTTTATTCAAGCATTGATCATTTTTTGACACTGTAATATGTCAACAAGTTAGGGGATAGATCTAAAAGTTTATTTGAACGGTAAAATAATGGTCAGCGCTCTCCTTGAACACTGTTGCCTCTGGGTCCTGGATAACAAGTTCGTCTTGCAAATCAGTACGTTCTACTTCAGATGGTATAAAAAATATTGTTTTAACAAGTAAACAAACGCATCTTTCCTTAGTAGAATATATGTTTAAAACTACCCAACAAAGTGTTTTGTTCGTGCCTGCCTTACTAGGCCAGTTCTCACGGTTGTTGTGTGAGGGTGCTGTTATCTGAAGCATCAGTGGAGTTAAACATGGAGTCTGTAGTATTGAATAGGGGCACCTCTGTGGTTTGCTCCTGTGTCAGTGTAGTGTTACCATCTGGAGAGACCATGGTGCTGGAAATGTTGACCATAGCGGTTGTTTCGTCAGCAACGGTTGTCAGGTTCGTGGACACGGGCTCAGTGGTTGCTGGACTTGCTGTGGTCACTGTCGTGGCCGGAGTGGTAGCGTTGACCACACAGCGGCCGTACACAGATGGGAATTTCCCCTGGATGTTGGCTAGGCACTTCAGGCCATCTGCACACGGACACTCCGACTCAGTCTCCTTCGTGGTGCAGTTGTCGTACTGGTCTCCGAACTTGCGGCAGTAGACGAATGTCGGCAGGAACTCATCCCGGACACAGCAGTAGCCCGCTGGGCAAATCTCGTACCGGTGGCGGAAACTGGGGTTGCACTTCATCTCGATCCGGTCCTGTTGTAAGCAGTAAAATAATGTTAATACAAGTTGGTTTTAAAAGAACAAAAATATTGTCAAGGAGCGAATTCACCAGTAAGTTAGTTTGCTGTATTTGTTTTGCCATATACCATAAACATCACATTACGAGCCTAATTGCACGAAGCGACATAGATAGAGCACCATCGGGGTCCGAACCCGTGCCATTCTCAAGATACTAACGCCGGGATTTTTCACATCGTTTGTACATGTACTGAAAGACAAAATATAATTTTAATTGCTTTTAACAAATTAATAGACTTTTACCTTAACCTTTATCACATTAATTATGATTTCTCTGATCATTACCCTCCTCATATCCCATGCCACGAAACTCGTATTTTGTAAAGAATCATAGAAAGTGAAATTAATAAATAGGGGAACAATTAATTTAGTAATGTTGTCTGACATAAAATTATATAGTCTTTATATAAAATGAAAATCAGTGTGGAAAACTTTGAAGATACCAAAGGCTGATGCTCCTATAAAAGACCCATTAGTGTAAACTTTTACCTGTGTTTTTACAGCTCCCAAGAGAAGAAGATATGCCACGGCGAGAGTGGTGAGCTGCCGAGAAGTGAACACAACGCCCATTTTGTAGATTCCTGACTCTTTGGCACCTGGCAAAATCCTCTATCACTTCTAGGAAAATCTAAAAGGAAAGCTATAAAAAAAAACACTGTGCCAATTTTTTATGAGATTCAAATTGATCTTATACTACTCAGAGATAATCTATACTAAACAAATTGTATGGGTATTATAAAACGTAAAAAAGTATAGATAAAAGATCAACCTTTAGCTGATATTTCCAAGTTTGCCACTGTGAAACTATGATTGCACTACTTACATTGTTCAATGAGATCTTTATTTAAGGAATTATTGCTGAAAACGGATGTATTGTTATACAATTAGATTTGTTTGCAAATGATGTACGAACCATGCGTGCAAATGTTACATAAGAATTAAGGCCCTTAACATTGGACATTTACCAAAACAGTTCCAAGTTGATGTTGATGCACGAATTGTTTGCGTAGGATAATGGCTAGGCAGTCACGCAGGGGCTAAGTACAAGTACCAAAATCTATCAAGTAAACTCAGGAAGAAGCTGCCTCTCGCTGCACTGAACCGACCGTTGGTGACATCAGTGTTCCTTATCTGATTAGACGTGGGGCAGTTCTTGGGTTAAAAGGCGTGTCTCAGCTGGCTATTTACTATACATGTATAGACGATGAATGGAAGATGGGTATTCCTTCCACACAACTGGACATTTTCTCAAGCTGACAACACTGTCAGACTTTGGTGCGTCCTACGAAATTTCGATTTTAAATTTCACGTTAATTCTTTTCCATTACTGGGCTCAACGCTGATAAATAAGAAGATTGGTACTATATTAGTCCACATATTTCACTACACACAATTATATTTTTGTTATCTTTTTAAGCAATAAATCCGTGTTAATTCGAAAATTCAAAAATCCAATTTTTACAACATGACCCTACTGATAAAAAAAAAATACGTGTGCACTGGAAAAATCAGTTCCAATTCTTTAGCTTTGTCTTTTAAATCTATTAATTGACTATACAAAAACATTTAAAGAATATGAAAAAATAACTACCACAGAATGAATCATTGAGAGTCAATTTATTAGAAGAAATAATAATTGCATTTTCAAATATTTTTGTTGTAGAATATCACAAATAACAGACATACCTCTTCTACCATTCTTCATTTGCAACATTCCACTCACACATTTTTCCAGGAGTATCACATGAAATACACACATTTAAGTTAAAAAAACAACTATTGGAAATGTTGTTTGTAAAATATTAATGACATTAAAATCTACAAGATTCAAGGATCTTGCTTAAATTCCAATAAGAAGAGAGCCAGTTTCCCCTGACTAAACCAAACCATTTGGTTTGATACTACAATGATAATAAACGCTTGTAATCCAAATTACACCGTTGATGCATGATTTTGGATATGCTAGGAAACGAAATTATTTTTTTAGGTTTACAATCAAGAATTATAGAGATATATTCTAGAGATGTGTTGGATAGTACATCACAATGCTTATCTTCATACAAATAAATCAGCTAAACCTGACAAAAAAAATTTTAAGTACAAAACTACAATACACGGCTGAACAAAATCGTTTCAAACACTCAAATGTCTTTAATGTTTACATGATTTTAAAAAACGATACACATTTAACTAAATCCATTAGCAATTTGCTCTTTGTGATCATTGATAAAACCCTAGAAAGATTTTATTTAGTAAGTTACAAATTTTCAAATATAATTATCATTCTTACTCAACAATGATCGCGGTGTAAACGAGTGACATAGTCATATTCTATTTCTGATCACTGTACGCGAGAGTCAACTACTTTGAGCGTGTATTTAGTGAGCAGTAACTCCTCATATAGCTAGGCTATACTGTAGATGCTTTGGGATAGGCATTTCATTTCCTACATACATTTTGAAATGACAACTTGGAGGTTGTGAAACGTATATAACAATTGCAATCCGAAAGTATGAAAATTTAACATTTTTTGCCCAGTGTTACAAAAATCATTGATAATGTTAAGCCACTTTTGTTTACTCTAGGTGAGGATGCGATAAACTTTACATGAAAAAACCCAATAAAAACGAAACAAAACAAAAACAAGAGAGGAATGTGTTACGGTCACATCTTATTGTTTTCAGGTTCTTTGAGGGCAGTCGACATTATTTATCTAATAACAAAAGCCATCTACCATCTACTTTGAGGATGTATACTATGCAAATGGTGGCACAGCCCAAGTCCGGATAACAAATTGGAGGGGAAAGGGAGATAGTCAGACTGCTTAAAGTGGGAAAAAGACATAAAAGCATGGCTTGAAAAATCCACATTTTAAGCAGAAAGGATAACAAATTAATAACAAAATTTTGGTTCAGAAGAATGTTTCGGAAACTAAGTCCCGTAAAGAGATTTGCTGATTCAGAAAAAGGTGGGACAACATGTCTCCATTTCCAGACCAATGAGGTATTCCAATGTTCTTTAAGAAAAAAAATTGAATCTAGTTTTTCAAAATTTCACTGGAAAGAGCTGATCTCTCGAGTTTCTTTAAAATGCTCTTCACGATCAGTAAAAAAAAGATACAGGAAAAAACAAAACAAAAAAACAATCAACCAAATCAATAGATAACATAATGAAACACCAATAGCGCATGCATTTGATATTACCAGTCATGCTAATGCATTGAAAATATCCTGACAGGTTGATGTGAATTATGAGGTGAATGGTCTACAATGCAAAAGGATTATTTGTCATTATGATTGACTATTTTGATTACGTCTTATGGATTGCGCAGAAAGATTGTTTAATTATATGTACTTGGTGATTTATAGGGATTGAAAGCTATGAACGATTATTAGTTCAGTCGAACATATTGTGGGCTTAATGCATTAAGAGAAAGTTACCAAAGTAAATTTGGCCTTGCAAGGCAATTGAGCCAAAAACATAGTATGCAGTAATGAACATCCCCGCGTACAACACCATTATGCTATCGAAACAAAAATACCACCAAGTCGTTAATTGCTCCGTGCAAAATAAAACTGAATAAGAAGAGAAAATGACGACCAAATACTGTAATTGAATTGTCCACGGGCATACGAAAAACGGTAAAATCAGATTTCTTCTTCTTCTGTGTCGTAAGCATCTGCTTTCGATCCCTTCTCATCCCCAAATTTGACCAGATGGTGGGTATCATCTGCAGATCCGTTGCTTACGGCCACAATCCGTCTTGCGCTTTCTTTGAGGCGCACGTCTATTCTGACCTCGCTGTCCTCGTCCCCATCCCTGGTGAACACCGACACGTAGCGGCCCTGCAGCTCGTGGCTCTGGCATGGGCAGAAGCGGCGGCGTCTCCACACGAACACAGCGCATGCGCACACCACAGGGATGGCCAGCAGCGACACGACAATTGAAGCCATGGGGAGAATCGTCACTTCCCGTTTGAGATCTTTTGCATCGAGAGTCCTGAGGTCGCGGCCTTTCAAGGTTCCTGGCATCGCACACCTGTTGAGAATAATATTCCAAATAATTTACACAAAGATTTAAACATATAAACCTACAAATACGGCGGACAGCATTTTTTAATATGATCAAAGACATCAAAATTACCGCCAACCTAATGCAATCTGAAAAAGTAAGATAACTGAAACAATCTTAGCCAGGAATTTTTGGTTGACTTTACTTGTTGTATGTGACGAGATAATTATAGTCATTATTTAAATATTTACATACACAGTTTGAATGCCAGCGGATGAAGTATTGTCTCCAACACCTTTTTCTTGACTTTCTTCATAAAATATATGTTTTTGCCTGGGCTAAAGCTTATGGCTTTTACAGTATAACACTGCGCATTGCTTCGGCAACTTGCACATTCTTTTTCTAGAATACATTTTTCATGGACTGTATTATAGATGCCCAGTGGTACTCTATGGGTAGTTGGTAAAGTTATAACGATAGGGGAAAATGATAATAACAATAGTAACAAGAACGAGAAAAAATACTAATAATGATAGCAAAAACAAGAACAAGAACTAAAACAATAAGAACAACAACAAAAATCATAAAAACTGGGGTGTGATTTTCACAAATATGTGCCCCAAAGTTATCAAGTGGACAAAAAGTGACTATATGCCGAAAAGTTATCACCTGAAACTAAATATTAGCAAGTATACTATACCGAATTACTATACCGAATTTGATATCGTTGATTTCTTTGTGTTTCAGCCTATAGTGACACAGTTGCTATTTTTTGCTTACTATCATTATATTAAGATAATAGCAACAACAGTGACAACAGAAACGGGATCAACGACTCGTGTACAGACGTCAAATATACAGTATGATCTAATAGTTATCGCTTACACAACGGGCTCCTTGATACAGTCAGCCTCAAGCATCCAGCGCAGCCTGTCGTCACACATCCACGGGTTGCCGCTCAGTGTCAGAGTCTCAAGCTGTTCCCATGGCAACGCATCCGACTCCAGAGTGCCGATCCAATTGTCATCCAGGTGGACATGGCGCAGGTTAGGGAAGTGCTTTTTCAAAGCTCCATTGTGGATCTTGGTAAAGCCCTAATTCATATAGTCAGTGAAAGGTAATCATTGTTTACGATAAGAAGAGGCGACTACGTTTTTTTACATTAGTGATGAAAGTTAAAGTAATTGTCTCCGAATTGATAGAGGAAAATCCAAGCATGTGAAGGACTTCCTTAGAGCACGAAAAGTAAGATCAACTTCTCTTTTATATTATTGTTCAATGTTATCTTAAATCTAGACATATAGATGAAATAAACAATATCTTTTATCAAGATCTAAATTCCACATTCTTAAGTTGCTTGCAGTTTGTTTGAGGGCTAAAGTCCATACGCTTTAAGATAGATTAAAATAAAATTTGCTTTGTCATATGAAATAAATGCACCAGTCTACAGGATTATGACTACGGCATTACAATATTTTAATGTCTGTGGAATTTTGCAAAGAAATGAAACAAAAGCAATCTTTATGTAAAACTTTATAGCCGCGTTATTTTTTATTTGCAACTTAACACGTATTCCCAGACAAATCAATAGCCTGTTAACTAGTTTGTTTACACAGTTACCATTGCAGGGTATGTCAGCGAATCTGCGTTCTTTCTGTGTATCATCTGATATTATGTTATAAGAGTTTATTGTGTAAATATCGCTGTATAAACCAGAAGAAAAAGTGTCTGTTAAAGGGCAATGAAGGAAATTTGAATCTTTGAATCTTAAAACTATTAAAAATTCTGTAAGTTAAGTGGCTGGTGAAAAAAATTCCCCCACCTTTCCGCCACTGATGGAAAGTGACACGAGATTTGTGAAGGCGGTCAGGTCGTCAGGCCCTATCTCTTCCAAGAGAGGCATGTCGTCCAGCACAAGATTCTGCACATTGTTGGGGGTCGTATGCTGTGTTACTGAGAAAGGATTGAAGGATTTGATGATTGAAAAAATACCACAAAATGTTGGGTCGTAGGTGCAACGTTGTGATAAGCTTACGATTCGTCCAAAAATATAATAACAAAACGGATTACAACGAGTTGTAAGCTTATCGCACGGCCTTACTTAAAATCCCCTGTAGTGCCATTTATAAATATGTGTTCATTGCTCCTCATCCTTTCCAACCCTTCTGCTCCCTTTATCAATACTTTTTTTATGCAATCGCAACACTGGAAATTATTAGTTTCTTAAACTAAGTAACTATGATGCTTATATTGTTAACCCTAGATGCGGTTATTTTTCGGTATTGAAGATCTAGCAAAATAACCAAACTCATGATGAGAAGCAAAAGGAAATCAAATTTGATATCATTTTGTAACCGTAATAAAATAATTAAGTTCCACTTGCCAACGCACAGGTAATTATTACATTAATGAGCTTCTTACTCTTTAGATAAAAGACTTTGTAAACAATATTTCCCATGATTTTTTCATGAATAAAAAAGGTGGGAAGTTGGTCCTGTACCTTTGTGTATAGGGTTACCGCTAAGGCTGAGTGTTTTCAGACTGCCTAGTTTGTTAATGGCGGTGTATGGAACCTCTTGCAACTTGTTGTCTCTGAGGTCAAGGTTTATCAGATTAGAGTCACTGTGAAGAGAGAAAGAAAAAAAAAACACAAAATCGTATTACTGGTCTTTTGTGTCTTTTGGCAAAAAGTATTTTTTTAAATCGAGTTTTAAAAAAAATAAAATTATACGATTTCGAAACAATTTTAATTCAAGTCTCAAATTACTTTTTAACGAAAGAGGAAAACATAAAGTAATATAGACTATCTAATCAACAACCTTTTTACTTTGATCTTATGACTTTACTACCTTTAACATCTTGTTTTGTATTATTGAATAATATTCAGTCCTCAAAGATGCGTTCGTCATTTTTTAGTGTAGAAATGAAGATTCCTATTTATTTTAACACATTGAGTGGTGTAAAACCATTACCGAAACTCAAAATAAGATTAAATACACTGACTACAAAAAGTTATATTCTTGTCGAAATTAACTTATGGTCTATAATAGTCAATTAAGATTTTATCTTGTACAAGTTATCAAGAGTTCCCAAGATTTTATGCTTGCAAAAGAACAAATATGGGCAAAATGCACTGCAAAATGTAATACTAACTCATAGAAAGCGTTGTCGTGGAAACCTTCAATTTCATTCCCGTTGAGCCTAAGATCTTGTAGGTTGGTTTGGTCACCGAAGATGTGCTCCGAAAAGTAAACCAGTTTGTTTTCTGATAGGTCGAGATGTATCAAACTGCGCAGTCCCTGTAACAGAATGTTAACATTTAAAAATAATACAAGACGCAACAAGGAGCATGTGGACAATGTATCAGGTACTATGTATCATAGGTTTTCCTAATAATCGTACAGTGAGGTGGGGCACGAAGTGAAATTCAAAATTTCAACATGGTGCTTGTCAGTCCCGGAAAGGTACCGATTTAGCTTTGGGGCGCCCCATCCATTGTCGTTATGTTTGTACTATACGGTGAGTTCTTACCCGAGATGTCTATCCATCAACAGATATTTCAGTGCCATTGTTTCTCGGTTATAATTTAGCTTAGATAATGAGATATTCTTTTTAAAAAAACTTATAGAAAGCAAAATTTTAAATTTCTTCATCATTATTAATTTAAATTATTTCAAATTTCTATTTTTTAAGTGACTTTTTGAAAATTCAAATTTTTTAATGAAAGAACGTTCACAAACGCTTCTTACAGGAGAACAAGTAGTGATGCCTACACTTTATATCAGTCAATTTTGTTTAATAAATCAATGTAGTTTAAAGAACAGAAATAATTTTAAAAAAAATAAAAACAATAAAGCCTTTAAAATTTCACTCAAAACTCGTTTAATTTTTTTAAGGTAAAATAAAGCATCTGCATTGCTTAAACTAATATCTAAACAATGTTGTTGATTAGGGTTCCATGACCGAATACTGATCACAATGGAATAATAATCAACAAACGAATGTATATTGTATTCCTTAGGAAAATTAAGGGTTTTACCAAATTCTTCAAATCATAAAACATGAAAAATCAACGTATTCCACTGAGTTAATGGATCATAGCACATATGGCTGTTTTTTGTTGTTTTTTTTCACTTAGTCTTGTTCAGGCATACATGTTTTTGCCATCTATGTAGCTTTTTTCTTGTGATAACTATACTGTTTTATGTAAATTTATTTTATCGACAGTAATCGGCATTGCCACGTACAGAAACATTATATATTCATATTTGGAAAATTTACAGATTTTTTGTCAATTACAAAAAAAATCTATGGAAGAGGCTGTCAAGATGTATTTACACCCCAATATAACTGACACCTTTAAGTATCGGCGTGTATATCAGTCAGCTGGTTAGAATGAAAAGTCAATGTTTTCAGCTTTGAGAGTCATCCTCAAAAATCATTACCTATAGAGAGTCAAGTAATCAATTCACTATGTCTGGCATACAAAAACTACAGCACAGAAAAGGGAGACGTGACATGTACCGTATTATTGACCGACCTTGAATGTATCGGCGTGTATGTCAGTGAGCTGATTTGAGCTGAGATTCAACGTCATCAGCTTTGAGAAGTCGTCCACAGAGTTGCGGCCCATTTGGGTCAGTTTGCAGCTGGACAGGTCGAGGTGCGACAGGGACGGCATGAAAGGATCCGCGATAACGCTGTCTGGGAGTTGCCCCAACGGATTTCCCCGCAAATTTAAAATCTCCAAGTAGTATACACCTGATATAGAAGTCAACAACGAAGACAATATTTAATCATTAATGAATTTTAAATAATTATTAAAACTGTTGTTACAAAGTTCAATGTTTTGGCAATGATAACATTTATGGCAATTATGCTGACGGCAATTTAGTCCTATTAATTACTTCCTTAACGCAAGAGTGTACATTGGAAAGCAGAATGAAAATAAACCTTACCCGAATTGCTTTAAAGATATTGAATTTAAAGGATAGGAAAAGTACATATGTTGGTGCATACAAATCGAGAAGCGAAACCATAATAATGATTTGAAAAAAAAAACAACTGGCGTTTATATTTAAAAAAAAAAAGCTGTCTTAACTGATTTCTACAGGTCGACACATTTGGCATAATATAATTTGTAAATTGTATTACAAAAGATACAAGCCCCTTCCTCATAAACTGAACCCGTTTTGTCTTACGACATACTCTTATAAGTTTTAGGAGAGATAACTCTACCCTTTTTTTTTATAATGGCGATAATTTCAATTATGTCCCGTAGAGATAGGTTTGTTGGTGATTTTTGTACGCCCGTAACTAAGCAATATATTTGAAAATTTTATGGGATGCATAAATTGTAGTGATACCAGTACTCCCGTCTCAGCTGGTCACATCATACTAACACAGACACAATCAGTAGTGGGCACAATGCGACAAATAAATTTGCCTGATTGTGTTCTGGAAACGGGGCCTTCAGAGCAGAAGTTCAACGCTCTACCACTTAAGCTAGCTTCCCTCCTTTCCCGTTGAGATCGACTTTGTGTAAAGCCAATTTGACGAGAAAAGTGTATACAAATTTGCTTTATAGCATTAACGTTTGTGTAACAGAATTTACCATAACCATTCAATGAATCCAAACCTGAACTGAAATATATTTGTTGTTGTTGTTGTTGTTGTTGTTGTTGTTGATGTTGCTGTTGTTGTTGTAAATGTTGTTATTATTGATATAGGTTATCCTTTTGTGATATTCTGATAGTAATTAATAGTTAATGTGATATTTAATCCTTTAAGAGAGGCAATGTGGCTTAGTCGGTATAGCTTGCTGCCTTCAATCGGAAATTACCGAACTTGTCAAACGTTACTCTTGAAACCCGTCTGCGAAATGTCTAGTGGTTAACATTCAATGTTAAACAAACAAACAACAACAAAAAACAAGAGCAAAAACCAACAAACAGATATCAACAAAAACAGCAAGAACATTCTGCAAGTCCTATTTTTTTGTAGGATATATTACTTGCAATAAATTACCCTGTACAAAGTGGTGGAAAAGATCAGCTTTGATGTCATTGTAGGAGAGATCCAGTGTGTGCAAACACTTCAGCTCACGGAGGGCTCTCGGTTCAAGTGTCTTGATATGGTTCCTGCAGATATTATGGGCGAAAATACAAATTTAACGAAGCACATTTCTGTTGGATTTTTCTGTGCATAACTTATGTATTCAAGTCAGGCTAGTTTGCGTAATTCAGAGTCTGGATTGGTTATGGTAGATGTATTTTCAAGACCAAAATGAGTTTCATACAAGGGGACAGTTTTTAGGTTTAATTGAAGATGTACGTGGCTTAACCTGTTAGCAATCTTACTTATTTGGAAAAAAGATAGATATATAGAGAGACAGGTGGAGAGACAGAGACAGAGATAAAAAAAAAGACAGAGAACATACAGATCGAGAGACAGAGACAGACGGAGATCAGACAGA
Source organism: Elysia chlorotica (assembly GCA_003991915.1). Taxonomy (NCBI): domain Eukaryota; kingdom Metazoa; phylum Mollusca; class Gastropoda; family Plakobranchidae; genus Elysia; species Elysia chlorotica. Next base: position 60,816 of record RQTK01000023.1, on the reverse strand, counting down.
GAACAGAAAGAGACAAATCGAGAGACAAAGACAGACGGACAGAAAATGAAAAGAGACAAGCAAGTGTAACTGAGTTGGTTAATGCTCTGGACTAGTGTTTCAAATTTTTATTTTATATAATAGTGTTTTTATGAAAGCCAATCGATGTTAAAGTAACAAACGGTTACATTGTAATGAGGCAAAGAGAGAGAGAGAGAGAGAGAGAGAGAGAGAGAGAGAGAGAAGATAAAGATAAGGGAAGTAAAAGAGAGAGAAGTGGAGGGTGAGAGAGAGAGACAGGAAGGAAGATAGAGAGAAAGAGGGGGAGTGAACGAGAGAGAGAGAGAGAGAGAGAGAGAGAGAGTGAGAGAGATAGAGAGAGAAGGGAAGAATGAGCGAAACACACAAAAAAATATGCACCTGCGGAAGGAGATGTCCAGTCTACAGTGAACACTGGGGTTGGTTTCAGCGCACGCCGTGCACGCCGGCGACTCCTCGATCAGGGGCAGGGATTTAAAATGGTTGCCACTGAAGTCCAGTACCTGAGCCTCCTTGGGCAGGCTTGGCATCGAGTCCAGTTCTGGAAATGTAGATAATTTTTTAAGCTTTTTTGTAAGTATCTGATGGAATGGGACAATAGATGACCATTGCCGATTTGTACATCGGTTTGGCATATAATCAATAGTAATAGTATCCCATTTTATCTCACAATTGGGCGCAACATATTTCTGTTGGTGGTGCTCTGGACTCACAGACAGGATGTCTGAGGTACGAACATCCGCTAGCTGGTACCCTTGCATCCGTATCGGATTCTTCGGGAAAAGTAAGAAACGAGACTTAGAAAATTACAACTTCGTTTTATTTTTGTATGTACTTAATTCGATAAAAAAACATTGCTGTTTATATAATCTAGGATAGCTGTCCGAGTTAATGCTCTTTTACTCGTGCCTTTCCAATCTATGAGCACTGATATAAACGCATGCTTGAGGTAATATTATCGGTTGCCAACGGGATCAAAGTTCTCAAGTTAGTAACACAAAGATAGACATGTACTGACAACCGGGTAGACTCGAGTCTCGAACAAAGGGAGGTCACTCTCAAATATCCTCAGTAAAATCATGGAGTTGAACGTCTTAACATTAATGAGCTTTGGTACCCCCCCCCCCTTATTACAGGTAATAATAATAATAACTTTTTGCCCCCCCCCCCCCTCCCCTTTATGTATCCAGGGAGTCTACAGCTGATGCTTCGTCAAAAAACGATTGTTCACCTTTGATTGTTCATATATTAAAATTTAAACGCTGTAAAGTGTTTAAAAAATATAGAAACTATTACAAGCAAAGTTTTGGGTACACATACATCCTGAAGGATTGGACCAGACTACATTGGCAGAGGATTTACCTGCCTGGCATTTGCTGTCGTACAATGAGTTGATCAATTCTCCCCCACGACGATCCAGTCAAGTGATTGAACTGAACTGAACTAATGAAACTAAGTAAATAAAAATCCTCCAAAGCTCACCTGCTTTTGAGCAGTTAAAGATGTCAAAACCTGGCCCTTGTACACTGGACTGGCACGGCCCAGCCCAACTTGCGGGTATGGAGAGAAAAATGGCCGCAAGGACTGCCCACCTGTACTGACCCATCATCAGTTGGATCTGGCTGAACTTTGTGAACTATGCTGCGAAGAAACCAAACAAAGACATTGATAATTATACTTGATTAATTATAAAATAAACATTTGGTCACATGAAAAAAAATGGAACCAGTGTCATGAAAAGGCCCATGGCACATTTTTAGATATAGGATCCATATTTGAGGCTTATAATAGAATATAGCATACTTTCAAAATTTCGAAAACAATTTATTTGATCGAGTTGTGCTTTTTATAAGAAAGCAAAAGAGGAACATTTCGACATGCGTCTAATACTTCTAGGCTGCCACACTTCTAATAAATTTTATTATTAGGTAGGCGCGTTTGTGAACGTGAAACGTAATAAGGGGTGATGCGCTATAAAGTGAGTGAGTGAGTAAGTGAGTGAGTATGTTTGTTTGTACGGCACGTATGCACGGTAACGTTTATATTGTAGGAGATAATATACCTGATTGAAATACCATGATCTAATTTTTTTTACATACAGAACCAAGGAAAGAAATGAATTTGTCTAAACATGATTGTGCATCAGTTAAAAAAGGAAATGAATTGAAAAGGAAAGAAGCCTTTCGGCTCTGATCGTTTTTCTTAAACCCACGTAAAAAGTTCCAAGAATAATTACACCACTATCTCTTATTAAACATAGGTGTTAACAATTCTGAAAAGAAAAATGTGCAAATAGTTATGCTACATCTCCAAACGTTGTCGAGCTTTTTGCATCCTTTGGTATCACCATGACCTTCTTTATTTCTTAATTGTCTACCTAACCCTCTGACAAAAAGGCTTATTTGTTGTTCTATGGATGATTACAATAGGAGTAGAAAATCATCTTTGAATCATGATAGATGATGTCGAGGGATTGACTAAAAGCAAATAATATTAATAGCTTTAAATGTCATATCCATAGTCTTTACATATACGTCTAAAATTATAATAAGATTTATAATGGTGAATTTTCGCAGATTAATTTTGCCTGGGGCATTTTCAGAACAAATGTTCCTCACCACTCTGTTTATTGTGTCTCTAAAAAATATCTTTTTAAGGTTAACTGTATGCATTTAAAAACGAATGATTAAAAAAAAATTAGGATAGGATCAGATGAGACGAGCAAAATAGGGAAAACTGAGTTCCAAGACCCGCTGACAATGAACAAATAAGATGAATATTCAGTATCGGCTAACAATTCCTTGCGAGACACAAAATCAGGTCATAGATGCGTTGAAGAACACCATAATGATAAAAACAACAACTATGAACGAAGTTCAACAATATAGGTAATTATGACATATTAAAATCATATGTTTAGTAGAGTAAGTTAAAGCAGTAAAATGGAAGATTCAATTTAAAAAAAAGAGGAAAAAAGCAATGTCAATGAGTTTCAATTGATTTATTTATAATTAACTCACCTGCTTAAAAAATAACGGATTGTCACTCTGGTGTAATTCAAAAAGATGTAGCTGTCGGGTTGGCGTTGTGTGTAAGATAATGAAGCAGTAACACTGATTTGTAAAGAAAGCAGGTATTGGAATTTAATCTCACTCCAAAGTTCAGCTGCGCACACTCGGCTTAGCGTGTACAAGCCTCAAACCGCTGTTAAAACAACTAATAACGCGATACACTGTTCTTACAAAACAAGTTATCCTATCAGGTCACTTGCAGTAATGGCAATAGCGTTTTAACAATGTCACTCTCTTTGTTCTCCCAAGTTGGTGCAAGCAATTAACAGCTAATCCTCCTAATTGAAATCAAAGTCCATAAGTTTTTGTTTATTTTTCTAAGACGATCAGTTACTGCAACTTTTGTTAGCTCAAACGATGGTGCCTTTTTGTTTAAACTACGGGCTTGCTCTTACGCTTGTCAAAAGACATTATTTATATGCGTATTCAATCCCAATGCGTTGTTTCCTATGTGTTGGAGACACAGAGGTTATTTCTACCTTTCCTGTACCAATCGATTCTCTTATCAGTTTGGCTAAAATGTCAGATAAAATGAAACCCACTACGCATATTAACTTATAATCGGTAGGTCAAGTTTATCTGAGTCATTAAGATATTACTCTATGTGTTATCAATTGCAAAGGTTCAGTGCATGTGGAGCATCTGTGTCAGTGAAGAACATCGATGTGTCGTGTGTTATACTATGGGCCTATACGAGATTTTCTAGAAATGCAAAACTTAATTTCGGCATAGACCATGAAGGTATAATCTGTCATTGAAAATGGGATATCAATAAAAGTACTACATGTATTTGCTTTAGACCATGAATAGAATTAGCAACACCTCACCTATGATGAAAATGAAGATGATGCTGATTAATAGATTACCGGTATATTGATGTTCAACTGCTTAAAAAAACAGCATAAAAACAACAACAACAATAACAACAACAACAACAACAACAACAACAACAACAACAACAACAACAACAATAACAACAAACAAAAATATGATCTTGACCCCATACCAAATGCAGTTATGGTGGTGAAGATTATGTTGATAATAATGATAATGATGATGATGATGATGATGATGATGATGATGATGATGATGATGATGATGATGATGATGGTTATGGCGATGATAGTGATGCTACCTTCTTTTGTAGTCTAATGCCATTCTTTTCAGTGCAATTATAACCTAACTATGCATATATTTTTGTGAAGTCTTTTCTAAATAATAAATTATGCCATTGCTTTAAGCAGGTATTGCTTATGCCCCTGGCAGATCTGAATTTTGTCAGAACTCAGGAACATAGAATAATGGAACAATGTAGCGGTCTTTATCCGATACAACTACAAATAAAATAGGTTTAAAAGAATATTATTATAGGTTATGGAAGCGATTTCATAGTGAAATGAAATTTGGCCTTCTTCAAACATACGAGGGGTGTTCACTATGTTCTTTGATGATGATGATGATGATGGTTATGTCGATGATAGTGATGATACCTTCTTTTGTAGTCTAATGCCATTCTTTTCAGTGCTATAACCATTATGGTGAAAGATATTAATCGAGATTTGGTATTTTGCACATTGAATGATGTGGATTTTCTTATTTCATGAACACGTTTCCGGGACTGATATAGTGATATGCAGCAAACAGATTTTTCTGACCACAAAAAGACAATTTCTAGAAAAAAAAAAGCATCTTTAACATAAAATATAGCAATTATAATCTAACTATGCATATATTTTTGTGAAGTCTGTCCTAAATAATAAATTATGCCATTGCTTTAAGCAGGTATTGCTTATGCCCCTGGCAGATCTGAATTTTGGCAGAACTCAGGAACATAGAATAATGGAACAATGTAGCGGTCTTTATCCGAGACAACTACAAATAAAATAGCTTTAAAAGAATATTATTATAGGTTATGGAAGCGATTTCATAGTGAAATGAAATTTGGCCTTTCTTCAAACATACATTTCTAATTTCTTCAGGAAATAATAACATTCTGAGAAACGCTTGATGTTTTAAACTGGCATTTGTTTGTTATAGAATAAAGGTAAACCCAAATGTGCTCATGATTTCCTGGCTTTTTTTTTAAATCTCAATTCATTTGACTTTTGCCATCCTCTTTTCTCCAACTCTCTCTCTCTCTCTCTCTCTCTCTCTCTCTTTTCCTCTCTCTTT
>RQTK01000023.1:48336-53336 GCA_003991915.1 Elysia chlorotica | reverse complement strand
AGCTATAATAAAAGAGAAATCAGTGATGATAAGATATATACAATAACTGAAGGATACGGAGCAATGAACGGTTTATTTTCTAATAGTTATTCGCCAAGCTGTATCAACTGGGCGTTTTAGGAACAACTGAAATGTAGCCTTAGAGACCAATAATCGGATTCGTGCATCTTTTTATGCTATTAAACTTTTACTATGTAAATGTATTTAAAGTAAAAGAGCTCTTAGACCTGATGAACAGCCTTTATTTAACTTAATATCAACACCGAAAATGGTGTCTTAATAATAAGCTGTTTCACCCGTTCAAAGGCGAAAGAGTGCTTCAAGAAGCATTCATGTTTAAGACTTGTAATTTTTATCATCTTTTTTTTCAAGAAGGGTTCGCTCTATGCTCATGAGTTTCTTTAAAAAAAAAAGAAATGGTTGCGGAAATGCCCTGTTTGTAATTATTATAAGCAGCACTTTATTTTCAAATTCCGTTATACCGATATAGACTGTACAACCTAAAAAAATATTTCCTAAGTATGCCGGATTGCTTTATAGATTAGCTTAATATCTTTCGATTAAAACAAGACATATGGACATCTTATTATATTAAACGTCTTGAAATCTTACGTTAGCTAGACTTACCTAGTGGTTAACGAAAAACAATCAGGGTCTCGGATCACCCACCTAAATGCCAGACGCAAAACTGCTTACCTTGCAGTCAGCTTTCGTTGAGAGATCTAGTGCTTTGTTGTTCAGCTCTCGGGCCTGTGGGTTATACAGATGAGAATAAACAAATATTGCTTTAACGATTGTGCTGTTACGGCTCTGATAAAATGGCAGTCATTCAATATTTATCATTACTTGCATAACAATACAAGAGAAATTATATGCAACGGAAGCAACAGGCGTGTATTTAGGGAATTTTAATATACGCGAAGTAAAACAAAAATGGTGAATTGAGTAGGAGATAATAGTGAGATTGATATAAGAAATGTAGGAGAGAAGATACATAAAAATAAAGAAATGGAGTGTAAGAAATAAGGAAGAGACGAAACCAGATGAGAAAAAGGATATGCATGAGGAGTTTACAGTTGTGCATAAAAGAGGAAAAAGTAGCAGACAGACAGACAGACAGACAGACAGACACACCAGTATTTGGACTAAACCCAGGTGCCAGGGTTATTTATAGCATCATTTAACATACATTCTATTAATAACCCCTTTCACATGCGTGCGCCTGGTGAGTGTTGCAGCGTTCAGTTTCTCATGTGGTGAAAATGTCGGACGCGTCATTCTCTTGGCAATTTTCTCACGCCTATACGTTTACCTGTAGCCTGTAGGCTCCGGTAGACTCAGCCGATGCTATAAATACAAACAATCTGCCCGTTTAGTCTGGATCTATTCGCAAGTTTGGTCAATGAACCTAGAGGCCTCAACACACTAATAAATAGAATTTATCTCATAGTGCCCAAAACGGCAACAAAAGCCAAGAACACATTATTTATATTGATGTTGCGTTTTGCACCACTTAATTATCAAGGAAAGAGTAATGAGATATATAATTTTTTTAAAGGCATTTTTATTGTGCTGTGAATTCATTTCAACCGTAGTTATTGCTAAATAGTAATAGAAAACCCTAGGACAAATCATTTAACGAGCCACTACCTGCAATGCTCTGTATGCCTCTTCTGCCTGGAGGACTTTATTTCAGTCGTCGCTAATTTCCAAGACAAATGTTTTGGTCCATGTTTAGGTTTGTCTTGGATTATTCCTTAATCTCACCACAATGTTTTGACACATGCTTCTTCTACTTTGGGGGTTGAAATAAATGTTAGTCGTCACTCATTTTAAATACAAAAACGTTTAGTTTTTATTGTCCACCTGTATGTGCGCCTGAGTTTCAGTAAAATGTATGACAACGTGAAGCCCCAACCTTGTGAAAGTCTCTCGGCAGCGCCGTCACTTTTTTTCAAGACAAATATTTCTTATTGGTCATCTATATGTATGCCTTAAAATAGGTTTGGCTTTCAGCCTAATTCATTGACACCGTGAAGCCCCAACCTTCTGAAAGTCTCTCTGCAGGGCAGCTGTCTTGGCCATCCCGCCCAACACGTCCACTTGTCCGACCCTGTCTCCTATCTCAGACATGATGCTGTAGGCGGATTCATACCTGGGGCTGGCACGCTGTGAATAGCCAATACATGTTGGTTAGTGATTGGTAAGGTATTGACTGGTTGGTAACATCGATTAATTGGTTGTGGATTGTGCATACTGTATACAATAGGTTTATCTTAGAATATGATGGCATGCCAACGTACCGATTAATTCTCAAGTACAAGCAGGGTTGGACAGCTTTACGAAAAGTAAAATTTTAAGTTTAAAATCACCATATGTATTGCTACAGGTTTTACACCTGGTTGAACTTCTAGCCTTTCATGGGTAGTTTTAATACGTTCCATGATTTTCGTTCATTTAAAGGCATATAGAAAGGTACAGACATCCGGTGCACTTAGTGATAATATAATAAAAGAGTGCTGAGTTATAAACACTGCGTACGACAAAAAGATCTTTCAGCTGCACGCTTCAATGCTCAGCTTGTATGCACACTGTGAAATTGCACAAACATTTTGTTCCTCTTATTTCAACGCATTGGCCATAAACATGATAATCAACTATACAGATTAACGAACGCTTCTCCAAACGATTGTATCCAAATATCCGTGCCCAAGCTTAATTACACGATTTCTATTAATATCAGATTGGGAACTATGACTTATGACTGAGCACAAAAACAAGCTAAATGTATGAAAATGAAAAGGTAGATATCTTATAGATATCACCGACCCACATCAATTAATGTTAAATGGTGACAATGGGAAAGAAAAAAAATTACTAGCCTTCATATGCTGACTTTTATACGTTTCAAATCGTCAAAATGTAATCTATCCAATAATGGTGACTACACATTGATCTAAATACACGAGTTAAATCATATTAAGTAAGACTAGTGAGATTGTCGTTGTAAATATCTCTTGAAGAAGCTCCACGTTCGACTCTCTGAAAACAAAGAAGACAAATCTTAGATTCTTTTTACATTTAGATTTACTATATGATGGCGACGGCTCTGAACATAATGCCAAATGTGAAGCACCGGCTGAGATCCGAACATTGGAACTCCTGCTCTCAATTCCTCTAACTATTGGGCTTTCTAGCACCCCATCCACTTCACACCTTGAGACAATGTCTGAGAACACAAAAAAGGTAGTTGCTCCTGTAGAGCCATTTCACTGACCTCAGAATCACTGCGTTTCCGATGGATGTCAGCAAACAAGTATAGACATCTGGCCTGCACTGGTCGATCTGAATACTGCATGGCGATCTTCATGGCGTCCTGGGGATCGGTGAAAACGCATGCTTAAAGACATAAATCTAAAGTGTAAAAAATATTCAGACATGTATATCCCAACCTATGTCTTATCATCCTTATGTCGAGCACCAAATGCCCATTATCGCGATCTTAAGATGGTGCAGAACCTTATGAAGATCCGCAAAAAGCGCGACCATCTCAAGATGGGCGCGCCATTGTATTTCGAGTCTTGATGCTTTGTTTTACTGTTCATTTGCACTTTTACACTCCAAAATTTATGAGAGTTACCATTTCTCAGAAATTTTGACAACACTGCATATATTATCTGTCAGCTATCGGTTTACTTTAACATAACCCCTTTATATTTTCATCTCCTCAAAATTGTATAATCTCTACTGCATCTCAGTGCCATCTCTACCATCGACCAAGCCTGTGGCACTGTAGTTGTGTACGATTTCTTAGGTCTAAGACTTCCAAGAGAACCACTATCCTTATTGCTCGGTACAACCATTCCCCTGGCCGAAAACTTGTCATCAACCACATCAATTCGCATGACCGTGGTGTGTTTGCACTGGGATTCATCACTGCTCTCCTTTGTCACCAAGATCCGACGACCATTGCTTTCCTGGAATCTAGAGGTCACCTCGTGCAGCGTCTCATTTCAAACACCATGACTCCCTTCCCGACGTTAACCCGTGCAAGGACCCCCAAAATATTGCACAGCATCATAGCGGATATCTAGTGATCTAGCCGTGGAATAGACACTGGCCCACTCATATTCGAGTGTGACCCTTGACGTGAATGGTGCCACGCAGACTGCCTCATCATCGGGAAGGAGGATCTGGAAGCTTCCAACTGGTTGTGTTATGAATGCGATAAAATATCTATAACCAATAATTGTGTAGTCAAATTATTGTACAAGTGGCACTTTCATCCTCCAGATTCTCTCTTTTTTTTTCAAATTAAGGATAACATATCTGAGACCAATATGCCGACAAAGTATTGGACAAGTGCCACTTGCGTCCTCCAGATTTTTTTTGTAATGGTTACCAGATCAAAGACCAATACGCAGTCGAAATATTGCACAAGTGACACCTTTGTCCTCCTGATTCTTTTTTTTTTATCTTAAATAAATTCTGCGGAGTTTTATTTGTAAACTTTGCAAAATCGTTTGCTTGTATGTGCGTTTGTGTGTGTTTCCAAGTGATGGGCATTTTGCTTGTTTTGCACAATGTTAAGATCTCGCAGCTCTATTCATTTTCAGAATGGTCCATCACGTGATGGTCGCGCTTTCTGCGGATCGTCATATAATTATGGTTCTGCGCCATTTTAAGATCGCGCTGTTCGGCATGTGGTGCTTGACACAAACACTCTGATTTTAAAACATGTACACAACTTAAGGGTAGAGAGAGAGGGAGATACAGAGAGTGGGAGAAGGGGAAAGAGATAGAAAATAAAGAACGTAGAGGCTGACAGATAGAGTGAGCGATTAACACACAGAAACATAGAGACATAGAGACACAGAGACACAGAGACATAGAGACACAGAGAGACTGAGACATAGAGACACAGAGACATAGAGACACAGAGAGACAGAGACATAGAGACATAGAGACACAGAGACTCAGAGAGACAGACACATAGAGAC
>RQTK01000023.1:35836-43336 GCA_003991915.1 Elysia chlorotica | reverse complement strand
AACATCGGCTTCCGACGCAAAAGGTCCGTAGTTCGAGCCCAGGCGATCTCGCTCCTTACTGGTTGGGTTGGTGTAAGTTTAATAAGACTGGCTCATGGTATCCCCGCCTTGTCTTGTGTGTGACAGCACATAATATTGTCAGACGTCAGTCTTGGGGTCCGTCCACAATATAGCCATATATCTATATTATGCTAATGTTGGACGTTTAACCAACTCAACTACTACAACTACTCAATAGTGCAATGCTTTCACTAGGCTCTTCTCAAAAAAGTTAAAAAAAAAAAAACTCAAATATTTAAGTACCCAAAACGTCACACACAATGTTCCCAAATATAATTCATATTTAATTGAACCCTGGTGGTGGATTATCCAATTACGCAAAGGGTACATTCTTTCTAGATCTTGTACTCCTGGTGGTTCTCGTAAACTTGGCCAGTTTCGGCGTTGCACATAAACCAAACTTACAATTTTCAGCTTCTGCTCACATTGAGAGCGAAACGCACACACACAGACACACACACACATACACACACGCACCTCCCTCTCTCTCTCTCTCTTGACAACACGCACCCCCCTATCTCTCTCTCTCTCTCTCTCTCTCTCTCTCTCTCTCTCTCTGTATGTCTCTGTTTTTGTCTCTCTCTGTCTGTGTGTCTGTGTGTGTCTGTCTGTCTCTGTCTCTATATCTCTGTCTGTGCCGCCCCGATGTCTATCTCTCTCTCTTTCTCTTCTTTGTCTATCATAATCTAAATAAATTAGGGGTGTACCTGACAATTTCTCATCGTCTCTGCCCTAAAGCCTTCAGATATTTGTTGAAACATTTAAGAAGGTAAGATATTTATGTATTTTTCATCCTTAAACTGTAATGATAATAATGATATCAGGCGAAACTCTATCAATTATCACAAACTTAATTTTATATATAATCACAGCTGCCTATTGTCTTCGCCACCTGCCCCGCTTCCTCAAGTCCTTAGGTAACTCATATTTTGCTTAAAATCTTTCAGAAGACACGCAATTTCGGTTTTTGTTCTTATGCCATAATTATTCATATCAAATACAAAGCAGAGTCTTCCAGATAGTTGACTGATCAGGGATCTACCTCATAGCTACCCATCATCTCTGCCAGTCTGTCCTGATTCCTAAGCCATTGGACAACTGAATCTTCGCCCAAAATGTTTAAGTGAACCCACACGTTGGATATTTCGTATGCCAAAGCAATTGGTATCAATTGACACACCAAACTTTATCTGATAATCCATATATATGTCCGAACATTATAAAGTCAACGCGAACTTATTGCATTACTCATCCTGAAATATAACGATACTGCAATATTGATATGTCTACCTCACAGCTGTCCATGGCCTCTGCCAACCTGCCCTGCTTCCTGAAGGCCTGCGCTATCTGCACGACCACCTGGCGCCGGTACTTGAGGTCCGGCTCATCGTCCATCAGGTCCCCAAGTAACTCCAGAGCGTTGTTGCAGTAGGCGGCACAGCTCTCGTAGTCACTCAGCTTGCTGGGGTGGACAGGGCAATACAAAAACCTATAGTGAGCTCACTTACAGGAGGCACGAAGTTGCGAATTGTGAATCTTCCAAAATACCATTTTTATCATAAGCTTATGTGCTCTTTATTATATTTGTGTACTGCATGATTGTGAACTGTCAGTGTCTTTGACTTATTTAAACACTAGAACACCTCTCTGTCGCTGCTTTTAATCAAAGGTCGCAGTATAATGTAATGAACTGACGCGGCAGTCAGGTATCCCCGCTCTGCTTGTATGTGTCTTAGTCTTCAGACCTGTACGCAGTGTTTGCTCAAGTTAGACGTAAAGAGAATAAAAAGACAAAAAAATCAACAACAGTCGCCATTATTTTCTTATACTCATAAACTAGGAGTAGAGTGTATTTTGAAATAGAGATAAATGAAAAATCCTAATTAATTGGTCCCCTATTCAATTTCACTTGATGAAAAATTGTAAGTCATGTTACACCGAGGCCTTTCTGCGACAAGCCCTTCAAGACAAGAATACCTTCTGACACTACTCTTTGCTGCCCACTGATACCTTCATTTTGTATTGAAAATAACTAAACTATTTTGAAATAAAATCAAGTTTGAGGAAACGCCAGATCCATGCTGCTGAATGTTTCTACGCTCTGCTCATAAACAGTTTAGCTACATTCTCTGACGAGTTAATAAAATCATCGTTCAAATATTTCTAGCTGTTACATTTTTCGTTTTTGGCTGCGTTAAAAAAAATATATATCGTACCTTTGTTGAAAATTACGAATATATTAATGATTATTTGTCTAATATTTGTCCGTCTTACAACCTATTCTTTGTTATCTCCTCTTTCGCTATTTTTAAGCCTTACGTTGACAGTTTCATTTTAATAGTAGCAAGTTATCTTACCAAAACAAAGCTCCCATCTTTGCCGATGTTTGTATCTCCAGCACTTTGTTCCTGGTTGATTTGGCCTCATCCATGGCACGTACGTAGTATGTCCAAGACTTTCGGAAATCACTCATTCCAGAGTAGGCGTTCCCCAAACACAAGAAGGTTTTCCCTGCAATAGCGGACTTCTCCGGATGTTTGTGCTGTGCACGCTTGCAATAGGAGATGGCTTTCTCGAACTCACAAGACTTCTCGTTACAGAAGGCAATGCTGAAGTAGGCCTCTGCTTTGAAGCCCGAGTCCCCAATAGCAGTAGCCAGTTCGCACTGCTGGCCTGCGAAAGTCAAAGCCTCGCGATATTTCCCAACGTCACACAAGGCCGAGCATATCCTACCACAGAGCTGGAATTTGTCCTGCGGTTTTTGCAAGCGCTTCAGGAATTTCTTCCATTCGACAACAGCCTCATCAAAACGCTGCTCGTTGTAGAGATTCTCAGCTCGTTCGATTTCCTTCTTCGTTATCTTCTGACCCATGTCTCTTGTATTTATGAAGCTCAGGCACGAGTATTAAGATCCTCCAATATGAGTAGAAGGCGAGGCCTCATATACTGAGGGCCAAGTCACCGATTTGAACGTAGTAAACACATTTTTCATAAGTAGGGTAACAGTAATATGTTTCTATTAAACTTAAGTACAAATGGGATATAACTCACTTTAACTCTAACATCAACTTTTTTGTCTAATAGTGGAAGCTCAGGTGCACGGGCAAACTAAGAGAAAAAATATTGCAACTTCAGCTTTTAGCGCAATTCCAAACCTGAGAGCTGTCATTCAGCAGCTCAGAAGATGGGAATGGTCTCATCGCCGTATCTTCTGGCCAGCAGGTATAAGAAGGTAATTATTTATAACTGCAGCCGTGTATCCGAAAGCTTGAGGGTATGAGCTTTTGCTGTAGCCTGAGATGGCAATGTGTTATATCTGTGAAGAGAGTTGTAAATATGATAACCAACTTTAATAAAATGGGTATCGGAAAGTAAAGTGAACTTTTATGTAATTTTGAATTTTCAACAATTTCACCATGTTTTAGTCTGTTTTGTTGTTATTGTTATTGTAATATCGTTTGATACCAATAAGTAAGAGTATGCTGTAACCAAAATCATTCGGCTAGTGATTAAATAACTACTAGTCGAAATACAATTGCAAAACAGGAACCCTAGGGTTTTTAATTTTCAAAGCTTTGGTCCGGACATTCACACATGTATATTAAAAGTTTAAACATGAGTAAGCAAACTTGCGTGTTTGTACCATAATGCTTGTGGCAGACAAAGTAGGAGTGCACGAGAAAAACATTACTAAATGGCTTCATTTTTATACCTTAATCCTGAACTACAGTAAACCTGGGAGTGGTTTAGAACAATCATCGTCTGGTTTGCTGTGATCAAGCTCTTTTGTGGTTGTTTTTGGTCTTTGTAACTTGTTGGTTTTTTTTTTAAATCTTATTTTGGGCTAGTTAATTAGAATTTATTGATAGTTTTTGGAAAGTAACAACTTAAAACTATTTTTTTAAGTTACACATTCTCCATTACCACCGACTTCAAGGTGATAACTATTTCCTTTTCTCACAATACTACTTGCTCTCTTATCTTTAAAAATTAAATGTTTTAGCCACAAAAGTTTCCTATTACCCGTCATACAAAAATGAAAATTCCACTTGATTCGATGTTATTTTTATTATTACTTGCCGCATGCATGGAAGCAATTATTTTAGTTGAAACAATATAGAGATAGATAGACAGGCTAAGGATAAAAGGATATAGATAGATGTGATGTAGATTTTATAATGTAATAAGCAATTAATGACAACGAGCTTCGCATTGCAAGACAGACGGATGACTGTTCAAAAGATAGATAGATAGATAGATAGATAGATAGATAGATAGATAGATAGATAGATAGATAGATAGATAGATAGATAGATAGATAGATAGATAGATAGATAGATAGATAGATAGATAGATAGATAGATAGATAGATAGATAGATAGATAGATAGATAGATAGATAGATAGATAATATTTCTCTTTCTTGTTTGTTTGTTGTTGGGTTGTTTTAGTATCTTTTGTTGTTTCGTTTGCGTTATCTTTTTGCAGTTTTAGTAAGATAGATAAATGGATAGATAGATAGATAGATAGATAGATAGATAGATAGATAGATAGATAGATAGATAGATAGATAGATAGATAGATAGATAGATAGATAGATAGATAAATAGATAGATGGATAGATGGATAGATAAATTATTCTGTAGACAAATAGGTAGCCTATATAAGTTTACACGATTGTTTGGTAGATAGTAACGTAGCTAGCTATCTTAAACTAACTCCATATTGACTCTACTGAACAGACCTTTACAGAGACCTGCAAATCGTCACGTGTAAGGGGTAGGCTACTCACCATAGGAACACGTCCCTGAATCGCCCTGCTGAGTGGTGGTATTCCAAGTAAACACGTCTTGCGATGTATCATAGGTTAGGCTGAGCACGATTGTTTATTGGAAGGTTCTACAGACATCATGGCTGTTGTTTGACAGGTTATAGTCAGATAGATAAATATTAGAGAGATAGAGAGAGAGAGAGAGAGAGAGAGAGAGAGAGAGAGAGAGAGGAGGAGGAAAGGAGAGGGAGGAAGAGCTTTGTAAAGGACGGGTGCATTTACGTTTATATTTCACGACTTTTTAACACAAAAGTTTATCAAAGAACAATCCTTGTTTATTTTTGTTCTTACTAAAATTAGTTAATATTACACGAACCTCTCTTAAGAACTTTAGGCATCTATTGCACAAGGTCCTGAACTACACCCAAATCCAACAAGTCTTACTAAACCAGAGAACGAGTGATGTCCATGGAAACCGTGACTCATAGCGAAGTGATTAGAGAAGGAACTTTTCCTCACGGAAAGCTAAGGACAGAAAGAGTGCCCGGCCGTGCTTTATTTCTCTTGGCTGCTGGCGGAGTGGCTCACGCTGAATGTAAACACAGTATACGATATAGCCCGTGGCCTGTGCTCTGCCAGAGAGCAGAGAGCACGTTCCCCGTGCATTTACCTTGCTGTTCCCAAAATTCACACGGGTTGCGTTTCTCCCCTTCAGCACCTATTCAGCAATAGTGCTGCTAGGCCGTCTCTTGCGCCGAATACAATTTTTTTAGGAAAAGTCTCACAAGTCAGTTTGTTTGTTCCCTTCAGCACCTATTCAGCAAAAGTGCTGCTAAGCCGTCTCTTGCGCCGAATACAATTTTTTAGGAAAAGTCTCACAAGTCAGTTGTTGTTTTTCAAAACCCGCTTCAATCCCCATTATTTTTTTCCGTTTCTTACTTTTGCGTTTTACATGTATTCATGTTGCTAACGTATGCGTTGGTTTTTTAAAGAGTTGTGTTGAGACATTTTGTAAAACAGTGCCTTTATCTTTCATTACATTGTTAGTGTTGCCAAAAACATTTTTTTAAAACGCTCCAGTTTTAAGGAACAGTTTCCAGGTTATTTGAGTGTCTAAGTCAGAGTATTTCAATACAACCAGGTGTAATAAGACAGAGTAAGATGAAACTTTCTTTGCTTTTCAATATATATTTAAAATTTTGGTTATGGATCGGAATAGTTTTGGACATAGAGCCCATAGTATATTTGTTATAAAGTAACAATTATAAAATTGTAAAAATAATTTAAACGTTTTAACACCACCAACAACAGACACAGAGCATTTTAAAGTGAAATAAACCTTAATTAATCAGCCAATATAAATTGTTTCTGCTGTAAGTTATGCGAACTCTTTACCAAAAAATCGTGTAAACTCATTTGTTTTAAACAGACAGGAGAAAAGAGAGAGAGAGAGAGAGAGAGAGAGAGAGAGAGAGAGAGAGAGAGAGAGAGACAGACAGACAGACAGACAGACAGACAGGCAGACAGACAGACAGACAGACAGACAGACAGACAGACAGAGAAAGAGGGGGGAGGGGGGAATCGGGACAGGTAAATACTTCTATTATACCAAAACTCAACACAAATTTATTTATCATTTTGGATTGCATTAATATGAGGAGCCTAGTTTTTATAAGCATATTTTCTAATACATTTATTGAAAACATCAATATCTTGTATATTTTGCAAGCATTTAGTTGGACATAATTTGCTGGCTGCTGCTTGCATCCCTTGTACCTCATAGTTACTTGAAAGACATGATGGTATAAGTATACAAATGTCATATTTGAAAGGGAAATAATAGCTTTTTCGGACAAACTTTTTCCAGGCATAAATGTAGATAAACTCCCTTGCATAAGGAAATGCCGCGGTATGAGTTAGGTAAAAATTATTATCATGATGTGATGATGGAGGCTAGTCTTTAGAGATACTCAGACGATACTGCTAATTACACTGGAATTAGATTGGTATTTATAATACTGGTTATCCATAAAATGGTATTATTGCAAACAAAAATTGTTGTGTGATTCTGTTAGAGAGATAGAGAGAAAGAGAGAGAGAAAGAGAGAGAAAGAGAGAGAGAGAGAGAGAGAGAGAGAGAGAGAGAGAGAGAGAGAGAGAGAGTTATGAGTATACTTAAAGATAATTAATTTCTATATCTTTGGTATACTCCTGATTCCTTTTTTTAAAAGATCTTTCATTTTGTTTAAGCAGTTTTTCTTAAGATAGTTTTTGCATCATACTTATTGTGTTCCTTTGTTTAAGTGTAAACTAGTTTCGATGAAGTCACCAGTGGTGTAATGTGTTGTACAAGATTATTTTGTCAATTTATATACATTACATCCAGAGGTAGATAACACTGGAACAATGTAGTGATACAAATGCGAAGTTATATCTACCCGTTTTGAATTACCAGCGTTGTTACGTGAGGATAACCTCGAAACACTTCTTTTAAACTTTCCATATATTGTGTACTGCTTTTTCGAAACGGTTTACTATGAATGAAAAAAAATTCATTTAATATCAAATAAGTATATAAAAAGAGGAATACATTGAGCAAGATTAGCCAATTATTATTATTATTATTATTATTATTATTATTATTATTATTATTATTATTATTATTATTAT
>RQTK01000023.1:0-33480 GCA_003991915.1 Elysia chlorotica | reverse complement strand
AGAGAGAGAGAGAGAGAGAAGAGAGAGAGAGAGAGAGAGAGGGAGAGAGAGAGGTGATAGTACAACATATATAAGAGAGGTCATCATGCTCGAGAATGAACACTTAACACTGAAGATCAGGAGGCGTGAGGTTCAAAATCTCATCCTACTACTACTACTACTACTACTACTACTACTACTACTACTACTACTACTACTACTACTACTACTACTACTACTACTACTACTTTTTTTTCCAAAGCTGGTTGTGAAAGGTGTAGAATTTCATTTATTGTACACGATACATTGACTACATACCATAAAAATTTTGACTAGAGGGCTTTCCTATCTTCATATAGAGAATCGATATCGAAGGTTATGATGTAATGCGTTTGATTATCGGTGACATGATAACCTTGCAAAATGTAATGCTAACAGCGATCGTGCGAGCGTTGTTGATGTTAGTGGTGGTCTTGTTAGAAGATATGGAGTAAACAAGAAAATCTTCATGACGAGATAAAAAAAAAACTGCGACAACATTTGGAAAGGTAGGCCTTCAAAAAGGTTTCCTTCCGTTTCAACTTTTATTTAAGGATAGAGAAAACACAATCTTAATCATAGAACACTGATAAATTGCAAGACGAGGTCTCTATACGTATTCAGTGGGAAAATGGTTGGATAATGTCTATTTGTGAAGCGCCCAATTCGTGACCTTTCCGATAAGCAATATTTTTAGTATTCACATAAACCAAGTCAACTTTGACAATTTAAAAAAGTATTTTTATATAAGCATTTTAACCATTTTAACAACAACAACAACAACAACAACAACAACAACAACAACAACAACAACAACAAAAAAAGGATAAATTTCTCTCTACGTCTAGTTAGGTTGACTACTAGAAAAAGGAGAAGAAAAACAAAATAATTTCATACAACAGGACTAAACCATTAAATTGAAGTTAAAAGGTTTACTTTGTATTTTTAGCAAAATATTCAATGATATTATTTATAACATTACGGTGGCAGTTCAGTTCATTATGTATATACAGAGAGAGAAAGGGAGAGAGAGAGAGAGAGAGAGAGAGAGAGAGAGAGAGAGAGAAGAAAAGAGAGAGAGGCAAGCAGACAGACAGACAAACAGATAGAGACATAGATAGACAGGCGAACTGTATGATGGACGGACGTGCAGGCAAAAAAAAAGAGGCAGAAATGGGATTGATCTGTTTGAATATGAATATTTTACGCACAAATCTAAGCTAGAATGGTGCAACTGTCATGTTCATTTTGCATTCACTTTCTTATGCAAATAACTCCTGTATATATATTTTTTTCGCCATTCTTGTTATAACAACCAATTTATGAGCGCTTAACTTTGTTTTATGCGAAAACTATAAAATGACACGGAACATATTTTCTGTAATCATTTACCCAGAGCCCTAAAGAAAATCACTTTGTATAGCAATACAATCGCTGAACCAGTTCGAACTATTGATTTATCGATCCGCAGAGAAAGCCGCCCTGGTACTTCAATATTTCAAGATCGACAGTCATTCGCTGCAAGCGTTTTAAAACATTTTTCCTCAACTGTCTGCAATTGTATGTTGCACTGCGGAACTATTGTCTATACAAACTTGGAATAGTGTCAATGGGATTTTGACATCGAGTAAATGGCGCTGCAAAAGCTCTCTCTGTTTAATTTTTTTTAGAATGTTTGGTTACTGATATGCATGCCTGGTTGTCTGCCGACCTTTCTGCCTCTTTCTCTCTTTCCTTAATTTTTCTCTTTCTGTCTTCTTGTTTCTTCTCTTTTTCTCTTTCTCCCTCTCCTTCTCTCTCTCTCTGCGCCTCGCTTCATGCCTTTTTTCTGTCCTTTTTCTCCTCTTTCGATTCCCGCTCTTTGGTTCTATGTTATTGTAGCCCAGTTGATAGCGCTTACATGTTGATACAAATCCGTCTTCGTTGTTTGTTGTTTTTGTCGTTATCGGTTTTTGTTTGGTTTTGTTTTTTTTTAATTTCCTTATTTTTCAGGGGCCGATGTCTGTTTCTGTCTGTCTTTTTCTGTCTGTCGGTCTGTTTGTCTGTCTGCCCCCCCCCCTATCTCCTCTCTATCTCTCTGTCCTCTCTCCCTCCCTCCGTTATGTTTCTTCTTTCTATCTCTGCTTTTCGCCTCCGTCAGTATTAACCAGAAAAGCCAAAGGTAACGTTATACTTATTATCACATTACGTTCAAGCGTGTTTGCCGACGGTAGGTCTCGCTATTCTTGTCGCCATGCACAGGCCCGGTGTAAACAATCGGTATCTAGGACCCTCCTGGTGGTGTGGCCTACAACAACACAC
Source organism: Elysia chlorotica (assembly GCA_003991915.1). Taxonomy (NCBI): domain Eukaryota; kingdom Metazoa; phylum Mollusca; class Gastropoda; family Plakobranchidae; genus Elysia; species Elysia chlorotica. The sequence continues at coordinate 31,161 of RQTK01000023.1, read as the reverse complement.
CTGGGATTATGGGCCATACAGCCAGGCCTGGTCTGGGTCTCGAGTGTGACGCGTCCCAGAACTTGCCCCGTTAGCTCTCAGAACAGGGCCCGTCCTCTAGATCGATAATCGATAGATCGAAAGGAAATCTTTGCCTAAATATGCTGACTGCTGACACATAAGCCCTCTGGTGGCTCCAGGAATCGTCTAATGTCCGTTTGTTATCAAAGTGTTAATATTTGGGGATCCCCTTTTATCGCACTGTCACGCACCGATTTTAAGTCAACTGTACGGAATAGATAGCGAAAGCGTTTTTTTTTTTGTATCGTCCATAGAGGAATAAAAAGTATTATAAACGACTCAGTAACAAAGAAATCAGTGAGAAGAATCTTGGATCATCAATTCTTCTCTCTGCAACTATGGAGATTGGCGTTCACTACGTAACATGTCCAATTTTTAAATAAAGCTTTATTGCACTTATCGCAAGAACCTAGGGGGTAACTAGCTCAATTGATACAGTGTGCATCTACCGATCTGCAGGTCCTTGTTTCGAATCCTTATTTCCCAACTTGTAAAGTGTATAAAATATGTGAACTGCTTATGAACGCATGTGTGTCAGCACGTACAATTGTCAGACGTTAGATAGCCTATTGCTGATTATTGTCATCAAAATGTAACTTGAAAAAAAAAAACATAACAAGAGGGATCAAGTTGAAACACGACACTTTTTGAAATGTTGAAATACTTTAAAAAAAAAAAAAGAAAGAAAAGGAAAGAGAGAGAGAGAGAGAGAGAGAGAGAGAGAGAGAGAGAGATACTAGGAGATAGAGAAATGGCAGACAGAAACACACATTAAATGACAGACAGTAAGGGACTGGTGTGTAACATGTGAATTGGGCGTGAGTGTATGTGTGTGAGAGAGAGGGAGAGAGGAAGAGAGAGAGACAGATAGTTAGGGGGCATACTTTAACAAGACTTGAAGTACAAACTTAAACAATTGCTGGTGCAAAAATAACAATAGGACTATTAGTATCAATTAGACATTTATGACTTGGGAGTTATTACTGAGATAAAAAATGTTATTTATGAAATGCGTCTCATTTTGTCGAGTCAACTTAGTTGCCTCAATACATAGACATTTTTATTTTTGTATTTTTATTGGGTCGGTTTTTTTTAAAAACTTAAGGTTTGATTATTTTTCGATGATACTTTGTGTGAATAAAACGTGTTCAATCATACACTGCCAGCATTTCATGTAATTTTAATTAAAAGTACATGTAGTAACATGTAGTAACGTTCAAAAAGTAGGTAATACTAAATTTTGATAGCCCAATTTTTAAAAGTAAACCAAGATAGTAATTCTTTTGATACGGGGAGTTGGCGTAAGGCGCGCTCGCACTATTTGTTCATTGAAATTAAAACAGTTGACCATTCTTAAGAAGTTTTACTAGAGTTTACAGAAGGAAGCAAATGCCTCAATTATCCCGACCCACGTAAGCAAAACCTTCCCTGTGAAACTTCTCACTATTTCACACTCTCTGGTATAAGACACGTCTTCCTCTATAAAGTCATGTAAAAGTTCACACAATAATACAGTGTAATAAGCTCTAGACTAACTTTTGAATGTTAGCACTGTAGTAATATGTCACTATGTTTTTGATATTACTTGTATAAGAAAGGATGATTTCATGTTCATTACCAATAGTGAACGGTGCCAGGTATCTCAGTCGGTAATGCTCTGGACTGACAAGCAGGATATCCCACCTGACTCCACCATCTTTGTATAGAATAAATTAGGAAACCTACGAGGCGTAAAACTAATCAAAAATTAATTTTTCCCTGCAGGTTTGATCAGACATCTTACCGGTAACTTCCAAAGACTATTAAAATATGAGTGCCCAAGTGCAGAACCAGGATGTGGGGGGCTGGCAGCCGACCAGGCCCCGGGGCCCAATCGCCGCGATGTACAACAGCCCAGGGCCATGCTACATGCTGCCCACCCTGGTAGGACAGCCTAACCACGACAGTCGCTCAGTCCACTGCAAGAAACCAGCATGGGTCTTCGGGACCAAGAGTGGAAAATTCAGAGTAAGGAAACTCCAAAGACTTTCTCATCACATTTTGCCCCCTCCCCCTCCCTTGACCCCCTTTACAAAACTTTCTGAACAACCGGAAAAAAGAAAAATTGTGTTTCGTTTTAACAGTCATATGCATGTAACTGTGTTTTGCTTTGTTTAGTTATTTGTTGCTTTATTTTCCTTCATTCAGGCATTTGATCCTTCAGTTTAGTAATTGCCGTGTTGTATGTAATGGTCAAACCAATACTTTATAAACCTCTTGGATGAATGCGTGCATCAAACTTCCCACCCCTGGGTTGTTGTTGTTGTTGTTGTTGTTGTTGTTGTTGTTGTTTTGGTTGTTTTTTTTAACGTTTACACTTAAGGCTAGAATGTCACTTCATTAAACTCCAAATATGATTGCATGCACCAACTTTCAACAAATGCATGAAGCATTTACACTTTTCTACAACTCTATGATGGTTGCAAAAAACAACCTCTCCATTAATGCTTCATATACTGTTTTCATTATTCTCCAAATGTAGGATGACTGCAGTCCAGGGCCATGCTACCTCCCCCTGGCCAAGATGTATCGCGACGGCAAGGACGGGACCCCTCACTACTCCCTCCACGACCGCCACAAGGACCTCACCTCGTTCAAGACCCCTGGACCCGGCACCTACAAGCCTGAGAGTGCAGGCCCAAACTCCAAATTCTCGCCGCCCAAGTACACCTTCGGCCTCCGCTGTAGGAACAGGAGGACGGACAGCACCCCTGGTGAGAAATTATAAGTTTTGATAGCTGTGGAAAGGAAACTTGCAAAAGATAGATCACGGCTATTAACATGAGGAATATCGACGAGAGAAAAGAGTAGGGATTGGGGAGCTGAACAGTAAGATTAGGTTTGAGGTCGATAAGACAATATAATTAATATTTCTTAACTAATGTTGGGCTTAAGATAATAAAGACATTGGATTGCTATGGGAACATATTTGTAATCCCTCATCGTATTTTTCGTGCCATCTTATACGTCGATCAGCGCATCCTGATGGTCACTTCAGAGCTCTTATCTACTAAGCATTTCATGCTCCCTACTATCATGTTAAGTGTAAGAAGATCGTTTGGAGAAGGTGCGCTGAGACGAAATAATATAGTATGGGTGCTGGCGTATGTGCGAGAGAGTGGGTGTAGATGGAATCGGTTTTTAAACAGAAGTCCTTGTTTGGATGCCCTGACCTGGTCGTCTTGTCTTGTCTTGAGCGGTCAAGTCCTGAGTATGCCGCTCGGGGGTTCCCTTAAAAGATAGGATTCGTCTCGAGATCTTGAGATGTTAATCTGTATAAAAAGCCTCGCTTTCTCCGATCAGAATTTTTTTAGTTGTAACATCTACTGTTTTTATTTCAGGCCCCAACAACTACTCGCTACCAAACATGCTGGGCAAAACAACGGAGTCACATAAAAGGGCGGCGCCGGTCTACTCTCTGGTCGGCAGGAGCAGACAGGGAGGATTTGATGAAGATTTAGCCAGGGTAAGTCTACACCACGCAAATTCTAGGTGTTTCAATTTTAAGAATCCTTCATTATAAAATTGTTATTGTCTTCTCAGTCTTAAAGGTCATACATTGCAGTAAATGAAGTGATTATCGAAACTGTTATGGCGACGATGGCATGGAAACCGTATGTACTCTTCAATGTATGAAAATAAGGCAAGGACACCAATCTTCTACATTTTCCTTACGACAAATTTCAGACTCCAGGTCCTTGCGCGTACAATACTACCACCCCTAACGTCTATAAGACAGCACAGCCTCAGTTCAGCATGACCAGCCGCAACGTGATGCCTGGAGATAGCACCCTCAAGCCCGGACCAGGCGCCCACAGCCCGGAGAATGTAAGTACACGTACTGGCTTTGCGAACATTAGATATATCATAGATCTGATGATAATATGCACAGCGCATACTTTTAAACACAATAGAAACAGATACTAATTTTGCTCAAAAATTGTAGATGCCCACTGCAGGCATGTACAATTATGTTCACTATGTTTTCGATGTTCTCAATGTTCCTTCCCCTCGTGAGCTGTGCATACTTGATTATAATACATGTACACTGCAACCAAGCCACATTTACTTTGCCCACAAAATAAAGCATGTTGGTATGTTGTCTTCCCTTCCAGGTGTATGTAACAAAGAAATCAGCCCCGAAGTTCACCCTGGGTATCCGGCATTCCCAGTACATCACCCAGATGATCGACTCTCAAATAGATGACTAACTCTGTGCACATAATAGCCTACGCAAACCAACAGCCAGAGCCATTAAATCAGTCAACGTGTAGTATTTTGGAATTTAACACAAGGCTTAGATCTGAAAAGCATCATGATATGTAAAAAAAAAATATACGCAATTTGTTTATGAAAACGTGACCATTACAGAACTCAAAGCGCAATCTGCAATCCAACAAAGAGAAATTTCCAAATTTGCAAATGAAAATTGATGTTTATCTGTACTTTGTCAAAAGCGCTAACACTTTTATGTAAATTCAGATGATTGACTCTATGAATCTTCCTCAATATTTTATTTTGATCTAACGTGTTTCAATTTTTTTTTACGTGAAAGATAGATATTTACGGTTCAATCCTACTGTTATACAAAATAGTTTTATTGTAAAATCTGTGCACATTTTTTGGTTTTATTTAATTCTGAAGAGATTAATCATGCTCTGTGAAACATTGGAAGAAAATCTTTGAATATTCTTCTAAAGCTCCAGGGTTAAAATGTGAAAACAAAATATGTATCATTACTAGTGCGTTGGAACTATGAAAAGCATATGATAAATTATGTGAGAAATATTCGTTTTGTTTGTAAGATAATCCTTGTTTGTTTATCATGTAACCATGACTCCGACTGAGCTTATGTATACCATGACATCTTTCACTTATTCATCCCTCTCAGCCCTATCCTTTAAGGCACTGTTTTCTTTCTTTGTGTTGCTGCCATTTGCATTATAAGGTTTTATACGCATAATCTGTATGTTCAAAACAGTATTAGAGACGCCCAGCATCAGTATCTGTGGTCACTCGTTTCAGAAAGTGGCTTAAGTATTCCAAATGTTGTTTCCTTTTTATATACACCATTTTTAAGTGCATAAGCTTTTATATAGTGTCCTGGGAAAAATAGGAATAATATAATTAGAAGTAAAAGCCCCTTGAAATTAAAAAAAAAAAAATTGAAATGATCCACTTTACCCACGGTAGGTGAAAGTGAAATTTTTGGAAACAGTAGGTTGCTTTCGTTAGGATAAAACGTTTACGTTGAAAACATCAAGTATTGGTATTAAACTGATTTCACTTCATGACGTACATAAAAAAACATGACGTTATTTTTCAAAGTGATCACGCTGGAAATGTTCAAAATGAAAAAGCTGAGACTGCTATTATGGGGAAATATAATTTTGTACATGTAATAAAGGCCTGGGTGACAAACGATTTCACATTACAGCACATTTTTTAACAAAATACTTTTAAAATCGTAACATATAAACATATAAGTGAAACTGCTGACCGATAAGAAGCATCTGTCTTATTTCTTTAAAGGTTTAATAATCAAGAAATTTTAAAGATGGCGATGACTGCCAAGCATTACCTCTTTATGCTTGTATATGGTACACCAAATACCAAAAAGTCTATTATGTTTTAAAGTCTTAATTGTTTAGAAATATGGTTGGATTCTGTTTGCAGTTTTTGAGAAGGTCTTTTAGTTTTCATTCTTTTCTTCGGGGATATACATGAAATTTACGAAAGATTTAAGTTTATTCTCCACGTTGCTCTTATCAGCAGCTTTCGCTTTCGGATATCGATGAAGGGCAAACGTTTTGAATTAATTTTTATTCGGTTCAAGACGTTTCCTGCTGCATTTTTTACTCACACAGTTTAACTTATTTTAGCACTATACATAGAATGCATGTGTTATTGAATAAATATGAAATAAAATATGAATTCATTTTTAGTAACAATAAGTGAAACTTTATTTCTCGTTTACAACATATGCTCAATAAAAGCTTCTATGCAAAAAAAATATTTGAAAAAAAAAGAAAAAGAAAGAATATTTTATATTATCTGTGATAATTGTGTTTAGAATATGTGTGCATTGTATTATTTTCGCTTTTTTCTTTGTCTTTTCTTCCATTGAAGCATTAATGTACTTCCTGAAAGATGTAGATCGCTTGTAACAGCATTACTTCTTCTTTTTAAACACTATACATAAACCAACATAAGGAAATGATAAGCATAATTTTTGTTCTATTTGATTGAAAATATTAAACAAACTTGCAGTTTGACATATACGTCAATAAAAAGAATTCATTTCATCTTTCAAGTTGTCTTCATTCATATAGTCTTAAGCTGAACTAAAATGTCAATACGTTTTTTAAGTATTTGAAATTTCCTTTTCTTCTTGTTTCTTTGTATATCCATGTTTTTTACTACATAACATTGTTTCTTTACACATCGTACTCATCTATTTTGATTGGTTGTTTTACCTTCAATGTTAAGGCACTAACATGAGACTTCAAATCGGAGATCCTGGGTTCTATCCCTAATAATGCAGCCTGTTTCTTACTGGTCAAGTCGGTGTTAGTATAATATGGCCGGTTGAGACAAGAGTCTTGGTATCCCTGCTCTGTCTCTATGTGATAACAAGGAAACCTGGCAAAGTTTAATTTTGGAACTTGTTGCCATATCGGACTCTTTTGGGATTCTAGAGCAAGGCATCCATATAGTTTTCTTTCCATGGTATGTTCTTCTGGTCAATATTTGTTTCTTGTTTCCTGAAGTTGAGCTAATTATGGCCATTATCTATATTAAGACGGTTCGATTCCAACAATTCTACATTACAATGCTGAAATGAAGGATGAGATGCAAATAAGACGTTAAGGACAAATAGATAGGCGGCTGGATATACTCCAGCTTCGACTCAGGTCGGGAAGATAAAGGAAAAAAACAGTATCGGTTGATCCTTTGGCGTGTCTTTTCTGATAATCAACTGATGAGGAATCAATTATCGCTTGTTTAGTAATTTTTACTGGCTACTTTACAATTCATCCATGTGTTGAGACGAATTTGTATTGTATCTAGGGATTTTAGGATTTAAGTAATTTGTGTGATAAAAAATCAATGTTCACTAATTTTAGGCAAGGAAATATTTAGCAAAATAAACATTATTTTAAAAAATCGCTAAACAACATTTTACTTAGGTTATAAGAAGAGGAAAATTGAAACAGCCACGATTTGTGGTATTACAGGTGGTAAACACTGCAAGTGACGACAAAGAGAATATAACTATGAAGTGACACACTTTAAGAATAATTTGGCTTTATAAAGGAGCTGGAAGCCTTATAAAACAACAGCAGCAGCAGCAACAAAAACAACAACAACAACAACAACAACAACAACAACAACAACAACAACAACGACAGGTGGGGATTTCTGAAGGGAAAGGCGCGTTTGTGCCCCCCAAGGACATCACGTGATTTTGACAACACAAGGATCTTGATAATTTTTTTATCCTGTTATGATTTTTTGATGTTGCACTCCTAGTATTGCCGAAGACGCTTTTGCCTATAAAGATGGTAGCTAACCGCCAAGAATGGGGAACCAGCTGAGGATCCAATCCGCATTTCCTGTTCTACATTCTAGAGCTCTACCCAAGGGTTTCTTTGACGCATCTTTATAAATACATTACAATACTTATAATCATTCTGTTCCTCTTGGCGATCTTTAGCCTGTCACTCTAAGATGCTATTCTTTCGTCGGCTGCCTGAATTGTACTATTATTTCTCAATCTTTGTTAAAGCACTGTAGGATAAGGTGCGACGGTTGTTGTCTCAGGTCTTTCACAATATTTCTGGAAGTCTTATTTCTATCCCTAATCGTGAAAGTGCACCACAAAACAATAATGAATTACCAATATATTTTGTCGTGCACTGCTCTTGGACGTAAAGTGTGACGCAATAGGTTGTCACGTAAGATTAATTATTCCATTCGCATGGTAGGCTTAGAATATTAATTTTCAAGTAGATAATAATTATTGTAGGTACTTTCTGAATGGAATTAGATAGAGCTGTAGGTAAATATTGTACATTATAGTAGAAGTAGTGAAAGTCAAAATTGGTTCAAGTGGCAAACGTGTAGATGTAGATCAAGTTCTTCCAACCGATTCACAGAGGTTGGCTCAGCGTTCGATGACGGAGAGGGTGCGAGCTAATCAGTGGACGCCAGTAAATGGTACCAGGGCCGCACAGTCTTGGGATTAGAGGGTAGTAACCAGGATTAGGGGATTAAACAAAAGCTGTTAGAAACAGTGCTCAGTTGCAGTCGTTCTAGATTTACCAAGAGACCTTAGGGTGGACGGTTCGATTTTATTGCTTTGAGGTAAGTGGACGTATAACGATGATTAATTTACAAGATTTGAAAACAATGTTTTTAATCTAAGTCCAGAATCTCCAACCCGTCTTTAGATCCAATCTAGGCTTCTAGGTAAACCAAGAGTGTTTTACATTAAAAAAGATACAATCTAGAGTCTAGAACTAGATCTAGATCTAGATAATAATTATGTACGCGATACATTCCATGATATTAATGTGTATAATCTGGTTAAATCCAATTAAAATGTCAGTTTTTGCAACAATAATTGTTATTATCAATAACTTAATGTGAATATGATGAGATGCTCATGCAAATGGATATTAGATTTTTTTTTATCTCACGCGGGTGTTCTATATAATTATTATTGTGTGTAGTATTACTTTGCCGATTTTATTATAATATGACTTGATCTTCTGGACAGAATAGGTAAACGAGACATATTCTTAGGCCTATTCGTCGTGTAGATAGATATATTGAATTTTACTTGTGGTTTAGATTAATTCGAATGGATAGAAACTCTTTTTAATATCTGAATCTATTCTATGCGCTCGTGTTATCTATTTTGCGTGTGTCTTGGTTAAGTACGATTTGTATCAATCGAATAATAATTATCTATGTCTAGAGCTACTTATTGTTAGATTTATGAACATGATGAAACCGTAACTTTACTTGCTGGCCCGTATTACATATTGATGATACATGTTCATTAAAAATAAAATCAAAATAACAGTTTGGTGTGAACGAACCCTATGAAAGAGGGGTGATAACCAATCCTGTCTTGAAGTAAACGAATATCTCGTTTAGCGGCGATCATTGGTTCTCAGTGTAGTCTGACTTACAAATAAAACCGTATTCAACAAGAAATCATAACTCAAACTTTCTTTGACCTTGCATTTAAAAATTAAATGGGAAAGACTCCAAACTTGGAGGTACGGTTAGGACAACTGCCCCTTTTCCACTTTACGCACCATTTGCATCTAAAAATTCTATTGATAGCTTAATTTTCTTTCAGTTTTATTTTCATGTAAAATTTAATGGTCGCACGATATTTTAATAAAAGGAAGTTGTCTGGTAATCCAAAATAAGGTTTTTACCACCTGATCAAACTGTAGACAACTGCCGTTTTTACAATGAATCAGTTGGACTACTGACCCTCTTCCACAGTACGTCTTATATTTTACTGGATTTTTTTTCTGGTGATAACTGCCCTTTTTGCTAAAACCGACTTATCCGAGCAATCTTATTGCAATGAGTCATCGACTATAGGAGATAACCCAAAACTTATTAAATTGTGACTAACGCCCTTTTCCGCCTAAAATCATCGTTTAAAATAAATACATTTTATTTAGGCCTTCTTCTTTTTTGGTCTTAAAACCAGGTGATATTAAATGATATGATATGATTATTAAGGGACTTGTATACATGTGTGCGTCTTCCTCTAGTTATAAGCACTTGTCAGAATTTAAAAAATTGCGTCCAACACAACGTATCAAATTTTGGTTTTAGCTGAACAGGCGAGTGAAGTGTCGATTAAAACTAAATTTTAGTTTGCCATAAGAGCATTAAGATATATTTTAAAACCTTTTGTCATTCGTAGTTGATACATGACTATGGCAAGGCTTTCGCTTGTCTAAAATCTTAGTCTGATCGTCAATTCTCCATTTGCAACAAAAATCTTTATGTTTTCATTTCTCTGGCACACCTTCGATGCGAATAAAAAAATAGTTCATTTCTAAAAATATATAAATAGGCTTTATTGAATACCATCGTGAAAGAAAGCGAGGAGATGGGACTAAGCCTAAACGAAAAGAAGACAGAAACAATGGTGGTGTCCAGACAAACAGTTATTCCCACATGCAAATTGAAAGTAGGGACTTATGAGATAGGGGCGATGATTACAGAAAAGGGTAAATGTGGAACCAAAATAAAGACAAGAATAGGAAAACCCCAAAAAACCAATTCAGGAAATGAGACTCTTACTCTTACTATTAGCAGAATAGCCCTTAATGTGATACAACGAGTGCTCAGGTGCTATGTACATCCAGCCCTTATGTACGGAAGCGAGACGTGAACATGCAACAAACAGCTGGAGAGACATATCAAAGTAACTGCGGTGTGGCTCATCCGAAGAGTGTACAAAGTCTCATGGACTACAAAAAAAAAAGAAACGAAGGTTTAAGAGAAGCAGGCATTGGGTTAAATCTGCTCAATAATAGCAGGACACAAACAGCTAAATTCGTTGCCCATGTCATTCGAAGACATAGTTTAGACAATATTACAACTGGTAAAATTAACGGAAAACGAGCGAGAGGTCAAGAGAAAAGATGTGGGACGGGCTAGGAAGATTGATCAGTGGAAGCAAAGCAATCGACCTGATTGTGAAATGCAAGGGCAGAGAGATATGGAAGGACGTGGTCGCCAACGCCAACCGGCACGGCACTAGACTTAATATGATGATTATGATATAAATCACTTAAGCCATGGAAGCGCAAAACCTTCATTTAATTTTGCTTAGTTTTGTAAAAGTAAAGTCAGGGCTAGTTGTTTTTCAGCCTAACGAACGTACATACACAGCAATCATATACATCTAAAAATGTATAATACTAATCACAGTGATGGTAATAATAAGACTAATTAGGATGAAATTTTCGATACATATTTATAATATAATTGATATAATAATTTAAAGAAGAGTAAGGATGTTGCAGTAATAGTTGTTAAACCAGTGGCAGGCCCTATAAGGTTATAAATATTAATCATTAAAATAACACCAGCGAAATATAATCAGGAATTTCCAATCTTCAAGAAGTTCCAAGGCACTTGTTTACTCTTAAAAATGTTAATGCAAAGATGAGATGACTAAAATTGAAGGTACAACCTAGTGGTAAACCTACGAGTACACTTAAGATAATCGAATGAGAGACTTACGACTTTGGATTGAAATTGGTTAATGGTTAGGCGAGCGCATTACAGCAATATCTGAGCTATCTCAGTTGCCTGGAAATTTTAACTGATGGTAGTATCGCTATTCTGATTCTTTTATAGCCTTGTGTTGGAGGGTGACTCCAAGGCCTCGCTTCACTTTTTTTTTTCTGAGTGTCAATGCTGAGGGACAGTTGCGATGTATTACCGTTTAAAACTGATATATTTTTGGCCATTAATAATAATTATAATAATAATAATAATAATTCATAATGGTGAAACTGAATACAAATACCATTGTAATTATAGTTTTTATTATGATTATGGTTTTTTTTTTATTGGTCACAATTTTAACTTTATATGTGTAGTTGCAAGCAAACATTGCTCAACGTCTACCGACACAATTCAGTGGAGTTTTTTTTTACTTTGGATTGGTTCTCTTTACGTTTAAACAAACAATAAAAGAAACGATTCTGTGACACAAAATAAACAAAAAATAATTTCGTGCCTCTAATTAAAAAATTTCTTTTTGTTACATTCGAGGAAGAACATTTTGATACCATACTATGTTCTTTTATATTGTTTATAAAAGTTAATGGTCATGGGGCAGCCAATTCTAGTAGATTAATATCAATTTTCTACAACAACGATGTACATAGTTGACAAACCTAAACACATTTTAGTTCTTCGACATTTATGATATTCGAATAAATGTTATCTTAAAATCTCATATAATCTGGAAAGAGATTCTCTGAAGTTTGAAAAGAAGTATAGCAACGAAAAATTTTTATTTCATTTAGACCATGATCTTAGCGATATAATTATTATTTCAAAGAAAAAAATCAAATATATATTTCATAAAAGTTCGAACGCGGTCGAAAATATCCACAGGAATGTTAGTAGTTAGTGTTGGTTTTGTGTCGAAATCCAATAATATTGTGCAGACATTTTTTTCCGTTGTTCTTTTTTAACAATCTGTAATTTCATATGTTCAGAGGTTAGGCTTTTAAGTTTAAAATGTATTATAACGCAAGCATACAGTAGTTAAAGCTGAACTTTTTGTTCTTTGGGATTTTTAATCTCGTTTGTATTTTCTAATAGGTAGAGGATCAAATTAATTATTGGAAAAGGACATCAAAGTATTGCCATTTTTGTTAAAATAGTGCCCTCTGTCAAAACAACTAGTTTTTAGAAATAAAAACAAAAGAAACTTGTTTTTTAATTGACTGTCCAGTCAATTTTTTTTGTTATGGAAAAGATAGATGGGTAAATATTCAGATTTTTAAGGTGGGTGAGTGTTATTTTGGTCTTTTGTGAGATAAACCAATAGGTTAGAAAGTATACAAGTTTTTTTGCCTTATTTTTAACTACATTAAATCTGGCTTTCGAATAACATAATTTCAACAGCGAATTATGGTTTTGGTTTTGATTCAATGTAATTTTGTGTGTTTTTAATAGACAAATGATTTCGTAAAAACTTCCGTTCAATCAATATTGCCTGTTCAAATGCTTACAGAGAAAAATCTTCAATGCCAATCTTGTGTAATGATATTTTAGAGCGAGGTGTGGTACAGGGCATCTTATTCTAGTTTGTAGCAGTTTTAGTGTCATAATTTTTTTGTGTGGATAAAATATTCCCATTTCGACTGGGTTTCGATTATTGTTGGGTTTTGTTTAGATCATGTTACGTTTAAGTAATTTATCTCTATTGAAGATTACACTACAGTGCTAAAAATATCGTTTTGTCAATTGTGTCTAAACACACAACCTTAAAAAAGCTTCTCCCGAAGTAAAAATTGTTAACTTTATCATTTACTCTTCAATAATATGTTACTATAGTCGGTTTATTCTCTTTATTAGCCAGTATTGTTCAATGTCTCATATCAAATTACATCCTCAAGCTGGAAGTCTATTTTTTCCCCACATAAGTACAATCATGGTTTGCTCTATTTATCGAAACAACAACAACAACAACAACAACAACAACAACAACAACAACAACAATAACAACAACAACAACAACAATAAATAACAATACATTGTGTCGAAAAGTGTTCTTTTTTATCAAATAAAAAGAAAATTTTCAACGAAAAAGGTCCAAGGTTTATTTTGAAACTCCAGCTATAATAACAACGTTCCTATTGACTGTCCCCAGCCTAGTCTCCACGAACTCCATCAGTAGCAGGAGCATCACAGGGAGCGCCTGCAGACATCATGGTGTACGAATACACGAAGCCCCGGGCGCCCATCGCCGCAATGTACTCCTCCCCCGGGCCCGCCTACGGGCTTCCAAGCTTGGTCGGGGACAAGGTGCACGATCCCAGGAGCGTACACTCGAAATACCCCGCCTACTCGTTTGGCGTCCGTCATGGCAAGTTCAAGGACGACTGCAGCCCCGGGCCCTGCTACTACCCCAACCCTAAAGTAAGTGACGCACTTTTTTATATCAGCTTTATGATTCCTACGTTTCCCAAAGAATCCTATAAGGAGGCGATTTGAACCGTGGACCTTTTGATCTTTACTCGAGATTGTTACTCGAGTTACGTCCCTCGTGTTTCCCGAAGAATCGTATTCGGAGGCTGGAAAAGAGGTAGAGAGGTCCCAGTTGAAATTATAACGTCGAGCCTCGTGCAAGTCAGTACAGAGCACTAGTCGTCTGAGCTAATGTGCTTAGTACTGGTGTACTTTGGCTTCCTGTGTATATCAAATGCAATCCAAACCCTTTGTAAATTATGTATTAATTTTACAAGTCATTTTATGCTTTCAAACATTTGCATACAATGGGAAACAAGTAGCTATTCTATGTTTTCCTGATGCTATTAGCATACGATCCGTCTGAGTTACATCTTCCCTTCATCATATAAAAACTCATGAATTAACTGTCGCCTCCTTGCTCATCCCAGGTGTACCGTAATGGCCAGGACGGAACCCCACACTACTCGCTCTATGCCCGTCAGAACGACGCGTCAACTTTCAAAACTCCAGGTCCCGGCGCATACAGCCCCGAGTCGTCAGGCCCCACGGCCCACTACAGGCATCCTGCATACAGCTTCGGCACCAGACACAGGCACCGTCGCACCGACAACATCCCAGGTATGAGCACTCAAACTTTGTAGGGCTTTTGTAAAGGGAGATGAACAACACTGTACTGCCACCACTACCACTACTACTATTACTACTACCACCATCACCACTACGATTACAACTACTACTCTACTACTACTACTACTACTACTACTACTACTACTACTACTACTACTACTACTACTACTACTACTACTACTACTACTACTACTACTACTACTACTACTACTACTACTACTACCACCACTACTACTACTTAATCCTGAGACATGTTAATACTAATAATAAAGACGATTAATTACGTGACGGCTAAAATGTCGAATTGAGACCCAAGGAGGAAAAAAAATTACGCCCTGTTGTTGTTTAGAGTACGATAATCTGGTATGAATTATCACATTGCACTTATACTCGCTGATTTATTCATCCTTGACATAGTCTGTTTAGTCTGTTGCAGAATAAAATGGTTACTTTTCGTGGATTGTGTTAGAAGTGTACATTATCCAAATACATAAGTGCACCAACTATAGGATCTAAAATTTTATCTCACGGGTTAAGTGGTTTAAGTTTTTAAAGTTTTAACAATCGAAATATTAACATTGTGTTTGTAGTGAATTCAAACTCGTGAAGCGGTATCACTCTGTTTCAGACAACTGGCTATCAGCTGATATGTACTGTCCGGTCAAAAATGTATTTGTCCTATTTCGTTCCCCCACAATTGGGTCGGTGTCAGTATAATGTGACCGGCTGAACAAGAAGTCTTGGCATTACCTCTTTGTCTCTATGTCCAAGCACATTAAATTGTCTGTAATATAACATGTAAAGTGCTGTCGATGTCAGATTTAAGCAACCAAATCAACTCAACGTAACTGATGTGACATGGCCCTCTTGCTTCCGCAGCGGCCAACAGCTACTCCTTGCCAGGCATGATCGGGTCCACTGTGCAGAGCGGAAAACCCCAGGCTCCCTGCTACACCTTACGCAGCCGACAGACAGTTGGTAACTTTGCGGAGGATCTAGCTAGGGTCAGTGGCACACCTATGTTTTACCCTTTTCATCTTCTGTATCTGCTGTACTATTCATACATTCGTAAATCGTAAAACTACATTTTCTATCCGGACTGAATAAAAATGTTTATTTCAAATCATTGCAAAAAAAAAAAATGTCTTTACAACCCATCTTGACTAAAATGGTATGTCAGGGTGTTTTTGTTACCAGTTTAAATATGATTCTAGGAGATATCAGTGTCTGTCCCCATGACTTAATAATTCAATCTGACCATGTATCAATATGCATCACTTGTGTGGTCTAGGCACCTGGCCCTGGCACATACAACACGACGGACCCGAGCCTGTACAAGGACAAGGCTCCCCTGTACAGCATGACCAGCCGCAACATGATGCCTGGGGACACCACGCAAAAGCCGGGACCAGGCGCTCACATGCCCGAGAACGTGAGTACACCAGCAGCGTCCCCCTACACAGTGTGCTTTGCTACCTCTCTTTTTCTCTAGTAGGAAATGCGAGCTTTTTCTAATTATTTTCATATTAAGAATACAAATTTCACAAAAGTGAAAAAACAACAACAAAAAGCAGACAATATTTAAACTCTAGCACATTATGCTATCGACCTCTACAATTCTTTTACTTTTTTTATAAATATTTTTGGGTGACAAGAAATTACAGTGTATCCTTAAAACATACAACGATAAAATTTTGTCTTTACCCTATAAACTCTACTTTGAAAATGTCTACCTTGGTAAGGGTAAACAGCAGTTTAACTTAGCGGTGTTTGTAACATTATAAAATGTATTGTTGAAATATCAATTGCAAAGTATATTGGGTTGTTTTGTTGTAGTTTTTTTTGTTAATTTAAATGCAACTAATTTGGCCTCAGATGTAATATTATTTTTCGTCACCCTTTTT
Source organism: Elysia chlorotica (assembly GCA_003991915.1). NCBI lineage: Eukaryota > Metazoa > Mollusca > Gastropoda > Plakobranchidae > Elysia > Elysia chlorotica. The sequence goes on along the minus strand of RQTK01000023.1, from coordinate 14,773 downwards.
GTTTGATTTTGGCACGAAACTAACAGTATTTTAAACATTTTTATCTAAACTGCTTGCCGCACATGTTTTCTTGCTTTGACGCAACTTTTAACACTACACTGTGCGTCTCTAATTAATCAGAGTTTTGAATAAAGATAGGGCTCATTATTTAACTTCTCAGAGAAAAATTTAAAGAATGATCCAGATCACATGCGCTTTTTTTTAACTCATAAAACGCTGTAAATCTACCCAGATGATCTGAGGTGATTGTTATCAAATCGATATAATATTATGTTACAGCAAAAGATGTAATGTCCTCATAAAATCTATGAGACAAACATTAAGCCAATCTAAATTTCTAAGTTCCACGCACTCAGTTTGGAGTTAATGTGTGTTTTGTTGTTGTTTTCTTCACTTCATTAACCCCTCACCCGTCACTCCTAACAACAGAAAGGCAAACAAGCACCGGCATACAGTTTCGGCATTCGCCACTCGCAGTACACTGGGTCGATCATGGTTGATGTGGCTGATCGGGAGTGTGTGCCGTGCGACTAATCTCACAGAGTTTCTACCCAGGCCATCAGCAACTCAGCATCTAAGAGGGTTCTATCTCTCTGTTTTTCAATGGCTCGTGAATTTTTCCGAAGCAGGAGAATTCATCTTGGCTTTCGCCGAGAAAAGAATAATGAAAGCTACTAATGGTAAAAATTGAATGGAAAGTAGGGAAATATTGAGTAAACAAGCACTTTCTGTTTTGAAATAATGCACTAATACCAACTCTTACTAACATATTAAGTAAGACTCAATGTTCACAGAACGTAAAAGCCAGCCTATACTGAAACTGTTCATTTGAATAGGTAAAGATTGCCCGTTAGTTTCGGTGATTATTTTGTGTAACTGGTAGTTGTAAATGCGCACTACAATTATGGCTCCTTCCTATCAATACTGTTCTTCACAATGAATAGTTTTAAAAAATCCTTCTCTTGTACAGACATTATTTTGTAGACCACAGCCTTTATGGATACACTTATTTTGAATGTGTTCATTTTTTATCATACACGCCCAGTTTTAAATTAATAATTGATAAGGTTTTAACTCATCATAATTATTGTCAATGTACATTTATAAAGTTTTAATTGTATGATCTTATTCTTCAACTTCAGGTGTGGGGCCACAAGGACAAGAGACCCGAATATTCGTTTGGCATCCGCCACAGTCAATACCTGGCCCCACTCATTGTGGATCCACAGATGGAGTAGTTGCCAAAATGAAAAATGTATCTAAAATCACCTTACTGCTTTTAGTATTGTCATTGCAGTAATAACTCCCATCCTTTCTTCTCTCCTGCTCTCGGGAGTCTTGGGGCGAAATAAATGAATTCTGAGCAATGTCATGTTACATCTCATATTAGACGTGAATTTGCATGGCGACACGCGGGGTGTGAATGGTGACTGGCTTGAGAGATGTTCCTTATGCGACATAAACATAAATCTGGTGTCTCTTTGGGTGAAAAGTTGAGTATTAGATATTAGTTACCCCTGTGCTTTAGCTTTGTCATCAATGGAGATATTATTAAATGAACATGATTTGTACGACTTTATCTTAGGAGCATGAAATGAAAACATAACAGCTAAAAAAATTGAAGTTAGTCATCTGGAAGGATAACATCGTCTACTTTCAATGGAAATGAGTATTTTAACCATCCAAAATAAATATTTCATTTCAAACAATTAGTTTGTCTGTCTTAATATAATATTAATTCGGTTCCCTTTTTTTCTTGTATCTTAAAGATTTTGACTTTGTCTTTTCAAAGTTATTTTTCGTTCTTATAATTTCGGTTTGAAACATGATACTAGACAAGATTGGAAACCAATTTCACGTATGACTTACATTTACATGTACATAAATATTTTAATCGTTTCTATGCCAAGCTGTTTTCTAACTACGTATAAAGATAGTTTCTTAAGAGTCTCATCCTCAATTTTTCTCCTTTAAGTTAAACAAAAATAGGTAAATATCATTCGTTCATCTGAGCCCTTAAAGGTATCTGAAAATGAAAAGGAATTTTATTCAAATAATCATCAACAAAACACTAAACATGACATAGTTATCATTTTCAAGGATAGTAGAAAATATTACAAACCTTTACCTTACAAACTTCAAAACAGAAAAATCAAATCAAGAATAATTATTTTCGAAAGATTAATTATATTTATTTTTTTTTTACTATATTAAAATATACAACTTTATAATTTCATTGTGCATTCTAATTTTTAAAACCAAATGGAACGATTTAGAAAATACACATTTTTTTATAATTAATTATCCTTTTATATTATTCTTTAATATGAATTCGTGAAAAATATTATTTTAATTACTCTTTTCATACATTGCACGTCATGTAAACATAACCAATGACTGAATTATACTGAAAGATTGTTAAATAAAACATTTGATTTCCATGAATCACGTTTCATTTGTTTTACGTTTGACATACAAACTTTATCGACAAGTACTAAAGCATCGGTGGTGGGAAAGGACGCTGTCTGTAAGAAGTGTAACGGTAAGCCCTACATGTATAACTTGAGCGAATCAAGTAAAAATTGACCAACAGGAAACGAATTCGCAGATCTGGAGAATTTCTTTTTTTTTTTTTTTTTTTTTTTTGGGGGGGGGGGGCCGGGGGGTTGTTTTGTTGTTTTGTTTTTTGTTTGGGGGTGTTTGTTTTGTTTTTGTTTTTGTTTTGTTTTTTAGGGGGAGGGGGCATATTAACATTTTAACATTATCTCTTTACGCACTGGTTTCATTTTTCCATATTTGATTGAAGCATAATTTTTCCCTTAAGTTTTGAGAAAAATTAAATCCACATCAACGATTTTATTTTTAATAAATATTTGAGCATTTGGTAACCACATCATCCTGGTCCTTTGCAAAATGTGATCATAAGTATATTCACTAATGTCTCTAACTCTAAGAAGTGTAAAGCATCCGTCACTTCCCAGACTTAAAGAGTAACAGTAGGAACTGATGTTTAATGAAAACAATAAATCTAAGTTTTTACAAACTGGAAACAACACAAACTATTTACATCATCAACAACAACAAAAAACAGGCGGCGAAAAAAATCACACCGAGTCATTAGATACGCAGTGGAGAAAAATAATGCATATGATTATAAAGAACCAACAATTCCATTAAACAGAATTGATGACGAATTTTACGCGAATACATTTTAAAAAAATATTACTCCAAAGAATACAATTTTGCATTGAGACTTGAGATCTTAAAAAGAAAAAGACTGCACCAGAAAGACAACATCCACAGAATGATATTGTTACTGTAGTGTTATCAGTGTTAGCTACCTATTTGACTTTTTCCCCTCATATACAAGGTAGCCTACTTATATTGTTCATGTTTTAGTTTGAGCATCTCTGGTCAATGACGTCCGTTTTACAGTCTTAGTTCAAAGTGATTACCTTTCGTCTCTTCATCTTTAAGAATGCGTGCGATATTAAAATGTTGTTTTTTTTTATTTGTGTATTACACTCGGATCTCCTATGAATCACAGCGCTTATGTACACATAAGTCAAACTCAACATGCAACAGTACATTAGAAAGTAATGTGAAAAAATGAGAGAGTGTTTAGGTCTTGTAAAAGAGGAAAACAAATGCACTGACAGTTTTGATACTGAGCTATGATTTAATTATAAATGAAAACATAATCTGAGGAGAATGAAAGGGGGTTAAGCAACTCTTCTTGTTAAAAAAAATATCATGGTTTAACGTTTCGTCAAAGAACTGACATCTGTTTCTAATCATTTCTATATTTGGAAGACTTTTTTAAATCCAAAACACACTTAGTTCTATTAGTTTTAATCCTGATCAATCACCTGAAATGACTGAGCAAGACGTCGTCAAATTTATCTGGAGAGTTTACGTTTGTGACTGAAGAGTATGTAAGGGAAATAATTATGAAATTGCCCAAAACATTTATGGCAACAATGGATATTTTTTGCACCCTCACTTCTTGTTGAGCGCGTTGTTTGTGTTGTATTAACATTCATTATATGCCTGATAAATGCCCCCCCCCCTTTTCCACCACCCACCCACCCCACACACAGTCACACACACAAAGGTTATGTCTCATATCGCATAATGTTGTAAAGAAACTACCAGAAAGTGAAATCGTGATGATAATATTTAAAAAATGATATACCTCGGTTTAATCTCCCATTTTTATCTTAGATCCTTGAATAGGTAGTTTTCAAAGTAGTTACTGGAGGTTCATTTGAATAGTTTTTCAAAGGGGTTTTTACTGTTTCTTACAAGTAGAGCGAAATGGCTTTGTTTTAGGTAACTTCGGATTCTTTATCTTCTGCTGATGATGCAAGGTGTCAGTGCTTGCTCTGTTGGTTCTATCCGCAGCATTTGTCATTTTCGATCATGAAATACCTTTAACGCAGCTAAATGAAACATTTGATTTGTATGGATAAAAGAGTGTACCGTGTAGCCTACAACAAATTCGAAAACATGCCGCGATGTTAGGTTAATTAAAAGAAATTCTCTCTCTCTCTCTCTCTCTCTCTCTCTCTCTCTCTCTCTCTCTCTCTCTCTCTCTTCTGTCTTCTCTCTCTCCAGCCTGGATACAATTGTTCTCATTTTTTGTAGTTTTCAAAGAAGGTTGAAGACATCGTGTCGATTCGATTAATGGATTTGGGTAGGCACCCAAACATCTCTGAAATAACAAAGTGAGTAATTTTTAAAAGATAAAGTATGCGAGAAGAGGGAAACTTAATGTTTTTGAACCAAATATTGGTTACCTTTATTTCGTTTTTTGGAGAATTTATTCAATATCTTTTTAGTGAAACTCAAACATTAAAAGATCTTCGAAAAATGTTTGCTTTCCCCAATTGTTGTATTGTAAAGTTTATTAATTTTTTGACACTTATTCTGCTTTAAACTATAAAGCCAGCAATTTCGCGGTGTGCTGAAATCCATAATTATATTTTTAAAGAATGGGTGATAAATATAAGCGACAGAGATTTAATGACGAAGTTGCAAAATATACATTTTCACTGATTTACTATTTCCAAACGGTTCAAGTACCTTAACACAACCCTACTTTCTTGTAATTTTCATCCTCGTTATGTAATTTTATAACTTTTTGCAATGAGACCATATTTGTGTCCTTTTCTTATTATCTTATTATTATTTTTAAATTATTTTTGTGACAGTCTTCGTGAAAGTCTAGACTTTTTTTGTTACGCGAGTTATTGATAATTTTAAGCAGGAAATTAACATAATCTCACATTCCTAAGTAAAGGTCAATCACGTGGTACTTGGATTTTTTTTTTAAATCCATCTGTATCTTAGAAAAAAAGATATTTGAACGTTCAAATTTAAAAAAAAAAAAAAAATAATGTATCTATGAATTTCCAACCCCCCCCCCCTTTATTTGCACACTTTTAAAAAGTAAAATGTACGCTGATTTTCATTGTTTTCCATAGTTCCTTGATCAAGGCTTTCGGTATCAAATGTTTGCTGTTGGTTTTGTTGTTTTGTTTTTGTGATGTTTTTTTTTATAATTGGAAAACGACGTTCGTAAGTTCATCTATGTTGGTAAACAAAGCATTTTGGGTGATGGCGAGAAAGCAATTTAGCAAGAACTTTTAGGGGAAATTGCATATAACTCCTTGAGAGAAAGAAAACCCAAAGACACAAAAAAAAGTTTAAACAATAATAGCAGCAGGTAAAGCTCATTCAAAATCCAGAAATTTTAAACTATCGATTGTCTTTGTAAAACGAATTTTAGAAATGTTCTAGGTCACGCCCATATAAACTACCATTAATGGCTTTGATTAGAGTTTATCTTCAAATAAAAAAAATTGCCACTATATGGGTAGCTTATAGTTTAGCCTATCGTCCAAACTGAGATGCCAATAGTAGGAGACCGAGACCTAAATAATATAGGGGCCTATAACTGCAGACATGTCTTACATAAAAAACAGGGTGTGTATTGTACAATAATGAGGCCGTTATACGGTCTGAAAATCCCAATTTCCAGATTGTGACTGCCTCAAAACCATAATGCGAGTTGTTTGGTGGATGGTAGGCCCACGAAGGATTGTTTCGATTTGAGTGCCTTTCAGCAACACTACTTTGGTACATGACATGCCGGTCTGTAACAGTAATGGGACGTTGTAGATAATCTTCCCCTTCGGACGAAGCTTTCTCTGAGACGTCTCCACCAGAGCCCACTATTAATTTAAAAAGGTCTAGAAAATTATAATGGAACCTAATAAAAAAAATTTTTTTTTTAAAGTGAAAGCGCTCGATCTTAGTGTGAGGAGGAGAAGAAAATGGTGACAGAAGAAATAGGAGACAGCCTATGGATGAATATGCATACGGTACTGTGTGAAAAAAAGCTACAAATCAAATCAAAACAAACAATCAACAACAACAACAACAACAACAACAAAAACAACAACAATAAACAAACAAAACACCCTTACTTTGTCACGGGAAATACCTGTTTGACATGCCAACATCTCGCAACTATGAAGTGTCCGTCTACCTAGACCCGTTTGACTGGGCTATGTACGTTTTGGCCAACATAATTGTTTTATATTTTTTATGATATGAACGCAAATGCACTAATTTTTGCATTACCTAAGGTCATAGAATAAAAATTAAAAATATTTACAATGTATACAAGCGTGCAAAGAGCAACATTTTACTGCAAAATGAACATCTATGTGAATGCATACAAATTTGACATTGTTTCTTGCTTTTTACCCGCCTAACATTTCCTGAAAGTCAGCCATATTCTTTTGGCCTCAGGCCTGAGGCTAATATTAGCCTACCCCTTCGAAGTGCAGGAGCAATCGTTAGAATTGTCTCAAAATTCAGATCTAGACAGTTTGCCTTCTCTCCAGGAATCATGCCTCTGGCATTAAACGCCGACCCATGGCGGCGTATGGAAGTTGCACATGAAACAGAGGTATTCAAGATTTATATATATCGCGATTCTAGATAAAACAGATATAAACTTAACTCTAGTTTTAGAAACGAAAACGAGTTGTTATTGTAGGCTACTGCATCTCTAGATCAAGATCCTCTTTTCAGTGGCTACAGATTTAAGATCCCACCACAGGTCTTGGAAACACAGACTCAGATTGACATCTAGATCTAGATCTAGAATCCTCCTCAGCCTGAAGGGTTTTGGTTTCAATCCAGTTTGACATTTGTTGCATCAATGCATGGAGTTCAAGATTCTAAATCTAGAACTGACGATTCTAGATCTAAATCTAGATTCTATGCCTGAAATTACCCCCTTAGCCCAAAGGTGTTTATGGAGTAGCTCAAGATTTATGTAGGCTACCGTTTTTATTTTTCATCCATCTGACCCTTAAGAGAGGGGGGGGGGGGGGGGCGTGGGCCAGGGATAGAACATCAGTTCCAGACACAAAAGGTTTGTGGTTCGTATCCTGGCAATTTTGCTATCTACTGGTTGAGTCGATGTCAGTTTGATGTGATCGGCTGAGATAGGAGTCATGGTATCCCTGCCCCGTCTCATGTGTGTCAGTACATAAAATTGTCAGACATCAGTCTTGGGGCCCGGCAACAATATAGTGCTGATGCTGGACATTAAACCAACTCAACTACTGTCTGCCATCTGACCCTGGTGATTTGAGCCTAGACAAAATCATTTCATACCTTGGAAGAAACTCATGCAGTGATATACAATCATCATGATGTCAGAAGATTTAATAGATTTTAAAACAGGAAGTAGCTCTAGAACTAAATGAAAAGGTCTAAAATAAAGCCTTAGGCACCAGTTCACTGGCTGCCCCACTGTGTCTACAAGGAAACTGCAGACTCCAAAATGCTCACTTAACCGGCATAGCTGTTTTAAGTAATTAGTACCTCCAGTTGTAGTTGAGTTTTTTTTTATAAACGTCCACCATCAGCACTGGCTATATTGTGGTTGGGCTCCAAGACTGACGTCTGACAATTTTGTTTGCTGCCACACACGAGACAGGGCGAGGATACCATGACTCCTGTCTCAGCCGGTCATATTAGACTGACAGCAACATCCCTAGGGCTCGAACAACGTCTGAAGCCTGTGTTCTACCCCAAGGCTACCGCGCCCCCTTCGACTGAGCACCTTGGCTCACAGCACTGCATCTAGCTATGGCAACACTTTAGGCCTTCAATTCATCTATTGCTTATTCCTCTTTATTTCTTTACGTGAGAAACTCATGAATAACTATGCAGGCTCTCAGTACCAATGAAATCTTGAATAATTTGGTGGGTTGTCAACCTTCCAGTCATGTTATGAAGATATTTATGAATATCTTAGGGGGCACCGTCTGAAGTCTCCCTGCCCTGTCTCGTGTGTGGCAGCACATGAAAATGTATCTTGGGGCCTGTCCATAATATATTATAATATATCATGCTGACGTTGGACGTTAAACCAACTCAACTCTCCATGGTTTGAAGCTCATGAACAGTCACAAATGTATAGTTGTCCTTTTTCGTCCCTTACTATTTGAGTCAGTGTCAGTTAAATGAGACAGAAGTGCAGGTTCTGACGCGTAGTCTCTTTAGTCTATGTGTACAGCACGCAAGTTGTCATATATGTTAGTTTTTGGGTCTGTCCACTGGATAGGCTATATTTAATGGCAGGTTTCACAACATGAACTCGGTGTTTATATCACAATTTTGGATTGGGGGAAATGTTTAGCTATATGGTAAAGTTATAAATACATCAACGCTGTACTTAACTTTAAAAGCTACAAAAATTTTTTTTGCTAAATTTAAATTTGAAGTTTGCTTTATAGGTTCAATAATTTTAGTCCTGGATTTGATAAAGTAAATGCACTGTTGTTGCATATGATTAAACTTAAAGTGTGTTGATTTTGATTTAAATTTTTTTTTTTCAAATCAAATTCACAGGCGCCCAGCACAGAGGATATGCTGGTGGATGAACTTGTAAGTACTTAACCAACTCTGTATGTTTAATTAGTTTTAGAAGAAAAAAAAAAGTTAACCATGAGTATTCAGATTTTATTTGCAATAGTCGGGATTTGAATTTCTACTTCTAATCATGCTGCACATAAATTTCGAAAAATCAGAAGGGATTACTCCGTACAGAGAAATTAAAATTGCTACTACTTCTATTGGCTTTATAAATATATAAGTATCCTTAATTTAAAGCTATATCATATCTTCCCAAAATTAAATGAGGCATTAGAAGGAATGACTGTATTGTTATAGGTTTTGTAATTCATTTCCCTGTATACATCCTAATTATGCATTATAGTTATATGTTGTTTTTTTTTAATTAAAAATACTTGTTCTATATCATATCTTTTCGATTTTTAAGTACAAAAGTGATTTAAGGTGGATTTACTTCATTAAGAACACTTCATAAATGTTTTGTAATGTGATAGTTTTGATACTAATATTAAGAATTGTGATAATAAGAATGAGAAGAAGAATTATCATTGAATGACCAAACTTTTTTCTCCAAGGATTCACAAAAATAAAAGCTAAGGTTAATCTGGAAAGAAAATAAGTATTACATTTTACATGTCCAGAATATTGTCTGTTATACGTCAACTTTTTTTCTTCCAGAGACACAGTATTATAATTGGGGACTTTTGTTAAATAATCTATAAATAAATCCAGTGAACCCATCTTAGAAAACACACTGAGGTTATTTACCCCCTCCCCCCTCCCCAACTTAATTTTTTTTTTTCAGCTTCAGTACTTGTTTAATATGAATATGAAATGTACACAAGAGATGCCAGTGAAACCTGCTTTGTGACATGGGAAAAATTGTGTACATGTGTAATATCATATTATTTTTTTACGTGATGGTCCCAGGTGTATTCAGACATCTGAGGTATCCATGATTTTTTACTTCTTGTTGTATCCCAATATTACTTGTTTTTGGTGTTAGCCTTCATTTGGTTATAAAAATGTCTTTGTGTGTTTGTTTTCAGGAATCTGAAAATGAGTTAGAAATTACAAATCTCACCAAAGAGGGTGAGAAAGCAGACCCAAGTCATTTTGAACTTTTGAAAGTCCTTGGCCAGGGGTCTTTTGGCAAGGTAAGCTTTGATATTATTATTTGTGTTTATCTGGATGTGAATATGAATCAAGCAAGTTTAATATATATTACGCTGTAAATAATTTTGTATAGAAAATAAAATGTAAGAATCTTTATTTCTCAGCACAAAGAGTAAACTTTTTATTTAGCATCTTTTGGTAAAGTCAATCATATCTATTTCAAAGCTGTAATATAAATTTGAAAGATTAATCAGAACTGCACATTGTTTTCCAGGTTTTCCTTGTGAGGAAGATAACAGCTCCAGACAGTGGAACATTGTATGCTATGAAAGTGCTAAAAAAGGCCACCCTGAAGGGTAGGTTTATTTAATAGTTTAAAGGCAAATATACACTGTTTTTGTTTGTTTGTTTTTTCATTTCTAGGCTTGAGATACATACTGGAAAATCAATGATACGGTCATTGAGCCATGGAATGCGTCTCCCAATTGTTCGCTTAGCCCATTCATGAATCAATCTAACCTCTGAGGATACTTTCTTTACAAATGAGAGACAAAGTAGTCCAAGGGTAGAATATGCAGTTTTTTGTTTGTTTGTTTTTTTGTTGTTTTTTTTTTTTGGGGGGGGGGGGGGAATTTTACAACCAACTCTCACTTATCCCTTCTCTGTAGACTCTCATTGCTGCAAAGGATCTTGCTTTAAAACTTAGGAGATGTTAACCCTTATTTTACTCACTAGTTTATAATTATACTTCACAATGGTAATTTTACTGACATAAGGGGCATAACTCCAATTTTCCTACATACTGATGTTTTTAAATTTGTTGGCAAACTTTTCTCAAAAGAGACAAAATTAAAAAAAAAAAATGATTTAAAAATAAGATTGGATGCACTTTCTAACCATATACAACTTAACACATTTATGGCATAAGAAATATTTGAAATTAATAAAAGAAAAAAAGTCAAAGTTTTTGTTGTTGACACCATATTCAGTCCAGAAATATTTATTGTGATTTTACAAATTAAAGTTAAAATCTGGGATGCCTGACAAGTGGACTTTGGCTTGAAAGCCCGACAAAGAGGCAAGTTTATATATCCTGCCACATGCTTTCAATGTTGAGTTTGAAAACATGATGCAAGAAAAAAAAACAAAGTGAGACTTATGCACTGCATATTAAATGGGCCTTGATAATCTTTATAATTTTGTGTTGTTTTTTAATTTAAATCTTTCAGTTCGAGACCGTCAGAGGACAAAGATGGAGAGAGACATTCTGGCGGATGTCAACCACCCGTTTATAGTACGTCTTCATTATGGTAAGCCTCACATACATGCATATGTTGACAATTTATTAAACATAAACCTTTAACTTCTCAGATTTGTAAATGAAAATTTGAAACATTTGATCATTTGTGGCATTAATCATTAATAATTTTGTTCAATTTTAATATGATTTAGAATATATAATTATCATCTTTTTCAGCTTTTCAGACGGAGGGTAAGCTTTATCTCATTTTGGAGTTTTTGAGAGGAGGAGATCTATTCACCAGATTATCAAAAGAGGTATGAATTTTTTTTAATTTGCTTTTACATATTTTGTTTTAAAATCAATTGCTTGAAGCCTGTGAAATGTACACTTTTGGAAGTAAACCAAAGTGTAATTATATTTATGTTAAGACAGAACTGAGTCTGTTGTGGCATCTCAAATTTACTTGGCTTTGTCTGATACATTCAGCGCTAGTTGTCAAATAACATCGCCTACGTATTTCTCTGCTCTTCTGTGCTTAAAAGGGGTTAACCAGCAACTGCAAAGAGAGAGAAACATTTGTGTGTTTGTATTTATAGACATCATATAATGGGTAAAACATGGGTGTACGTTTCCTGAATAAAACGGATTTCCGGATTTGTGCCACCAGTTACGACCATCTTAGGATTCAGCTCCTAATTGTATCAAAAAAATTTCAGGGTGGCCCCGAATGTCATGGGCACCTTTAATTAAGTCTGTAAATATCGTGTCTTGACTGTAAAAACGCCTGAAAAGCTGTCATTGTATACATTATTCTCATATAACACAAAGCAGTGCTATGACTATGACCAGTCTCTGTTACTTTTATTTGCCATTATTGGGTTTTTAAGTTGAACTTTTTCCGCTGGTATGCTTGCGATAACCGGAAGATTTGTTTCTCTACTCTTAGAGACCCTTTCAGTTATACAAAAAGATCTAAACCTAGAATGAAAAGAGCAATTTTTTTTTTCAAACCAAGGTTTCCATCAGGTTGAGAACTTTAGAACTAATTCGAGTTCATGCTGACATTCAACCATAAGATTTTATATCTCCGTCCTATGCACTGTTGTCAAGTTACAAGGCTCTTGAAGAGCCTCACGGTGATTGAATGAAGTCTTTTAGTTTTTTTTTCTGGTTTCTTGACCCTTGACACAGCAGACAACGCAATCCATCATATTTTATTATCATACAAATTTTGCTGATCAAATGCTGGTTTGCAATGATATTGCAAGTTATAGTTTTTTTAAAAAGTGACATTATGAGATGAAAATCAATTAAAAAACAAAACAAAAACAAAAACAACGCATTTATTAAATAACACTAGAGTCCTTGGAGTAGTTATGATTAAGCCTTGTGTTTAAGTCAATACTAATAGCTGAACCAAATAAGCTTGGCCATCGATTCGGTTTGCATTGACTTATACTAAAAATCTGCATTTGCTTTCTCAAAAGTTGGCAGGTATCCCTATCTATATAAATAATCAGTTCTTCGTCCTTCAGTATCCATAACCATCTCTTGTTTCCACTTTCTTACCCTTTCTGTCTCTCTATCTCTCTCTGTTTCTTTCTCACGTATTATGGACAGGACTGATGAATAAATGGAACCGTATTATCAAGATCTATATATCTTAATCCAATCTCTTTCCCATTTAGGAGTGTCGTTGACCATTCTCCCCATCTCTCTCTCTCTCTCTCTCTCTTGTTGCTCTCTCATGCACAAACTCTAGACATAACTGGAGAGATTCAAAATGTTGAAAATACCTGCATCTGATTTTAAAACATAGATTTTGTATTCTGTAGCTCAAAATTGAATCTGTTCTTTGCCCATTAGCGTCCTATGCATTTTCTCTTTTCTGTCTCTTTCTCCTATTGTTTCTTATGCTCTAAATATGTGCGGGAAACCTAAGGGATTTTATATATCTGATCACAGAAATATAAGATTCATCTATCCCCCATCAGAGTCACCCAATCTCTCTCTCTCTCTCTCTCTCTCTCTCTCTCTCTCTCTCTCTCTCTTTCTCTTTCTCTCTCTCTCTCTCTTTCCTTTTCTTGCCTCTTTTTAACTCTTTTTATCTTTCCGCCTATGTCTCCCATGTCCTTTCTCTCTTAATTTTTGTCTTTCCTCTCTCTTTCTTTTTCTCCCTTTTTGTTATCTTTCCGTCTCTGAGTCTCCGCTCAGAACAAATGTGTGTATTTTGGGGTGATAAAGGGCATCTGATGTCTATTTTTTATGGGAAAGTTGCTCATAGCATTAGCAGAGGCTGTATAGATTTTCCGGATTGTTGGATTTTTAAAAAGACAATTTCGGGATTCACCACGCCTACTCACTTGCACCCATAGTGTAGAAGGACAGAAGGATGGTACAGCCAGTGAAACAAGTGATAGAGTGAACAAGCAAGCCATGATATCTGATATATGGTTATGCTAAGGGCTGCTTAGGGCCTAAATGTATGAATTGATCGAAGATTGTGCTTTACCACATTTTGCCTACTGAAAAAAAATTTCATGTAAAAAAATTATATACTTGAGAAAAGTCCTTGCAAATATGAAACTTATTACAAATATGTAATCTTTTAGATTTTCCCAAGTGTGCCTAAGAAGGTGTTTTTTGTTTGTTTTTCAATTTTATACAAATATAATTTTTCTTTTTTTTTTCTCTTTCTAGGTAATGTTCACAGAAGAAGATGTGAAATTCTACCTCGCAGAATTAGCCTTAGCCTTGGATCATCTCCATGGGTTAGGAATCATTTACAGAGATCTGAAACCAGAAAAGTATGTTTTTTTTTGTCCAAAAGTCACTTATTATGTATTATCTTAAGTTAATTTTGTTTTTCAATTTGATCAGTTGAGATTGTTTGATACACACTTGCATTGATTCATAGAGATTTCTAATGCCTGTTGTATTCTTATGGCTTTACATTTTTAAAACTCAGTAATATTGAATTGTGATTTTTTTTTAAAGGGAAATGTAAAAGAGTTTTTTTTTTTTTTTTTTTTTGTCAAAACGAGATGGAACTAACAGTTAATGGTGGCTTTGCATTTTGATGATCGGAAGCAGAGAGAGTAACATTTTGCTTTGATCATTTCTTTGCAGCATATTATTGGATACCGAAGGCCATATCAAACTAACAGACTTTGGGTTAAGCAAAGAGTCAATATTTGAGGAGAACAAGACATATTCTTTTTGTGGCACTGTTGAATACATGGCCCCAGAAGTTGTCAACAGGAAAGGCCATGGAACACCAGCTGACTGGTGGTCATATGGTGTTTTGATGGTGAGTGTTGTTGTTGTTGTTTTTCTTTGGTGTAACTAGATCTTAGTCTGATCATAAGATTCTTGAAGCCAAATGTACGTTGTATTTTTTACGCTTTCCCTATTTCAGAAGATACCTGTGGGCCTCATTTTTTTTAAATATTCAAAATAGATGTTTGAGAAATA